>JAQNDB010000118.1:35136-96296 GCA_029204045.2 Tillandsia leiboldiana | reverse complement strand
AGTTCCTCCTCCGGGGGTTTTGAACAGTACCAAAAAACTAGGTTGGTTCTCTCTCGACACCTGTAAGGGATTCCACTAGCGTTCGCACTCCTCAGGCGGACTAGGGGAGTTACACAACTCCTATCCTAATAACCCTCCCCCCCCTACACAACGCCTTCAATACCGTACGCGGAGGAAGAAAAGACAGATACGGAAGATGGGATCGTTTGCCTAACCAAAGAAAAAAAAACCGTAAGGGAATTAAAAAATATATATATATACCTGTCCTATGATTCTGCATCACTGCTCCCACGGGGTGGCTGGGGAGGTAAGTCCACAACCTTTAGGCAGCTACGTTCGACGTGCGGGGTGGAGTCTCGGTATCGAAGAGTCCGTCAGGCGTGGGTCGGGGTCTCGGTGCCGGGGGTCTGGTGACACCTGGCGCCTCCGGGGACACTCGTAACGTGTGTGGCCCGGCCTGCCAAACGGAAGCAATGCTCATCCGCCAAGGGCACTCCATCATGGGATGCGCACCGTCAACAAATGACGCAAAGGGGTCGGTGGTGCGGTCCCTCTCTAATTGCTGCCCGGGTTTTCGACCTGTTCCTTTTATGGCGCTTGGTCGCTCTGCCGCACTGGTAGGGGCCCCCTGTCGGCCCGGGGTAGGGGTGTGCTCGTCGTGTGCGCTCTAGCTCCGCGCGCACGGCCAAATGACCGCTCCCTGAAAGGTGGAAACGCTAGTCGGGGTGCCCCACGGGGGTTAACACACCCGGGTGCCCGTGTGGGTCGCGGTCGACACTCTCGAGCTCTTGGTCAGTATGCCCACCTGCTCTGCAAGAGTTAGCAATTTACAGCCAGCGTCTCGCAGCTGGTTGCGTAGTACGCGGTCGCCTCTGCCGTTAAAGTCCATGGTTTCTATCTGTGCACCACCATGGAAACATATTAGTCTCAGCATACCAAAGAAACCGTGCGTAAATACTCACACAAATTCCCCTTTCCCACGTTCACTCACGTCCTACAACCTTACGTCCCACACATTTCATTTATTCGTAGTTAAGTGTGATATTCAGTGGATTGTGGTCGTCACTGTTGTGATAAAACAAAGTCTCTGATACCATCTTAATCTGTCACGCCCCGGGGGTTTTATTTTAGCAGAAACGATACCTCAAAGTACGCGTAAAGTGCGTACATCTTTTTTTTTTTTTGATTGTTTAAAACCTCCTTCCCCGGCGCGTGCCCAGACCCGCCACATATACAGATTCACTCGAAAATCGGGCAGAGTCTCCTCTGTATATGCACGGCGTCGCGGCTGTTACAATAGTCGAGCATAAGCAACCATTTTCCCTTTTAATCACAACAGTTCGAAGTAGTACGGTGCATGAAGACTAAACAATACCCGTGGCCAGTCTAGTTGAAAGTAAAAACTCACCGTTTGAAAACAGGCCCACACAGCCTTAGGTTTTGAAAACAGATTGGAAAAGCATAAATCCACAAGGTTTAGAAAACGGCCAACGGGAACAATAAGGAATAGTATGCATAACCAGCAAGAAAGTACTCAACATCCACACGACCCCACAAGGTATCGAGAACCACACAATAACTACTGTTCTGAATGAAATGCAGAGAAAGTAAATGATACAGCATACTAGGGCTCCCTCAGCCCGTCTGCTACCACCTCGGCCTCACCGTCGCCTACCTCTACCCCCTGGAGTACCTGTCACAGAGTGGGTAGTCAGCGACACTATCATAAGAGTAGTACTAAAACAGTAAAGTAATACCAAGTCACCAAAGCAAGACTAGCCGGACAACCGCTCTACTCGTAACGGTAACTCGCAACACCTGTACCACCTGTAAAACCTGTAACCCCGGTAACACCTGTAACACCTGACCGCGTCGGGCACCGACCCGGCGGTCTCACACCTGACTACATCGGGATCCAATCCCACGGTATTAGTCTCAACCTGACACATCGGGATCCAATCCCAGTAGTCTCACACCTGACCACATCGGGATCCAATCCCACGGTAGTCTCACACCTGACCACATCGGGATCCAATCCCACGGTAGTCTCACACCTGACCACATCGGGATCCAATCCCACGGTAGTCTCACACCTGACCACATCGGGATCCAATCCCACGGTAGTCTCACTGCTCGCACCTCGCTGCCTCAGACCCCCCAGGTCAGGGGCCCCCCACTACGTCACCTCGTGGGTAAACACGGGTCAAAGACCGCCTTTCCGGAAAAGAACCCTTTGCGGTGGCCAAACCGCGGGTGCGCGTGTCGCAACTCGAGCATAAGTAACCAAGTAACCAAGTAACCAAGTAACCAAGTAAACAAGTAACAAGTAACCAAGTAACCAAGTAACCATGTCACCATGTCACGGGGTAAGGTAGTACATCATAGAAACCATCAGTGTTAGTACCGATTAATAATAAAAAGTCCCTTTTTGGATTACCAACACAATACTCAGCCTCGACCGTAAACCCACCTCAACACAAGCGATCCCGAAATCCGCTGGGAGTCTCACCGGCTAGCGACTGACTGCTAGTACCTGATAATAAGTCCAAGTCAAAATAGCCTCTCTCTCTCTCGTATCCATCCCTACTAACTCACTGTGTGTGCAAGCTATACGGCAACCTTCGCCGAAGTCCCGGGATTTTGCCGGCACTTTCCGGAAATCCGATTTCCGCTCAACGAAAGCCATTGGGCCTCCCACGAAGGGTTTAGAGATCATGGGCGTACAGCCCAAAACAGCCCATGAGGCTACAATTGCAGTTAGACCCCTAGAGTCTTACCCAATTGCACATTTACAATGAAATAAGAGTCGTTTTTGCTCGTTCTCTTAACTGGGATAATATTTTACGAACCGTCACTTCCAGTAAGTGACACTCGACCCGCTGAACACCGTGCTCACCCATTTGCAGCAGCACGGTACCCGAGGAAAACTTCGGGCCATAAAATACCTCTCCAACATAGCTTAAATGCATTTTTTTTTCTTCGGCTCAACGAAACGAGATCTGACGCGAGCATCGCGTCCAGTGACCCCAAATTAGCCAGGAGCTCTGTCGCGGCCTCGCAAACCGCCCGGAACAGTGTTTGGGCTAACCTATTCTTTTAAGGGTGGTTAACCTATAACTTCACTTTTAACAATCCAAATCAAAATCTGCTTTAGGGTTAAGCTCACAGCAACCTAAAAACCCTGGGGCTTGCTTCATTTGCAGCCCAGCAGTTGCTGGATCGACTAGATCCACACCTAGTCCACTAGCAACGCATACAATGCACCAACCTCAGTCTACCCAGATCTAACTTGATCTGAAGTGAGCATCAAGCTCAGGAGACATTTTTGAGCAACTTTCATATTCTGTTCAAAGCCTAAATCCAACAGAACCTCTCTCAGGCATTTCATCAAACAGGTGGTGTGCTCTATTCCTCTCAACACACGCAAGCCATTCCCCGACCTGGTTCTCAGCAATTACTGGACCAAATCCTGTGAAACTTGAAGGGAAATGCTCCACAGGACACAGGCAACATTCCCAGCATTTGGTTTTTCGCCTTGCACCCTCGGATGGCCGGGGCCCGAAGTGAAGAAGATGCCTCAACCTCGAAATTCGGGACTGTTCCACCAAGGGTTCTGGGACTTAACAAAAGCATCTACAGGTGCTAACACCCTCAGAGAACCTCCTGTGCCTGTGGCCGGCAACAGAACACGGCGGCGGCGCGGCGGTGGCAAGCTCGGTTTTGGAGCTTTTACCAACAATGGCAACTTTTCACTCAAGGGTTTTCGGGTGAAAAGACAGCGGAAATAGCTTCCTAGCAAGTTTTAGGAAGGTCTGGCCTTGTCCCCGCCGTCGGAAGTCGCCGGATCACCGGCCGCCATTAATGGCCTCAAGCTCGGCCACCCATGGCCGGCCCTCATTCGGGCTGCATGGAAGCCATGCAAAGGCATGGATGCAACCCTCTCATCCCCAGGGAGCTCCTCGACCACTTGGCCGGAGGTGGGGAGGCCCGCCGGCGCCGGAGCACATAGCTCGGCCGAAGATGAAAAACCCGAGAACTAGGGTTTCAAACTGCAACGTGGTTACTCAACCAAACTCCACCAAACTTGCAGAAATGAACCTATTGGTCCTACAGTCCCAACCCATCATTTTACTTTTCATTAAAAGTCGCCGGGAGCAAAGATAGCTCGAGGCGGAGCTCTCGGCTGTGCAACTCGGCCGCCGACCAACGATGGCTTCCCATTTTCGGGCTGTGCGTGGAGCATCCTTAGAACCTACAAAGCTCACTTCCAAAGGTCTTGGCCTCTAAAACTCCAAGAGTAAAGAGGGCTTACCTCACCGGAGTTGGGGAAGATGGGTTGGTGCCCGTTTCGCTCCTCCCAGCGTCGCGCGGCCCCGGGGAGGATGCAGAGGAAGTGGGAGAAAGCTTTGATGGGATTGGGTGCAAGAAACTCTGTGTGATCCCCCTCTCCTCCAACGTCCACTTTCCCTTGTTATAACCGGCCTCCCCACCTTACTACGAGCCACCCCACTCGAGGGAGAGTGGTTTTGGGAGTGGGCGTCGTGGCAGAGGTGGTGAGGAACGTGGACAAGCGGTTGCAACCGCTCCCAAACCCACCACCTTAGTGTAGGGTAATTTAGTGAATTTTCCACTTTCTTTGCATTTTGGTCCCTCTATACCTTGTTTATTACTATTCAGTCCATAGCTGTAGGTCTTTTATGCATAGAGGTCCCTCTCCAAGTAACCTCATTGCATTTGACACATAAAATATTGGGCTTTTTACAAAAATACCCCTTTTTTCGACGTATTTCACGCATTTCGAGACGAATGGTTCGTCAAAATGCGAAACCGACTTCGCCACGACGTCCGGCTCGTCGAGACCTATCAAGTAGCGTATTTGTTTGCTTGATTCAGCGCTCGAATAAAATCTCGGGCCATAAAGTTCTGTAAGTTGCAGTATGACGCACGCACTTCGATGCACCCGGATCACTAAACGCGAATTCCGTCAGTGCCATTGTGCTCAGAATGGCGGTGCCATTCAAATCGACTACCCGAATCGCTAGATTCGGACTCCAGACAGTGAATCGGCTAACGTTCGCTCGGTGGGGAATTAAATCAGGAGGTTACTATTCACGACTTAAGTCGTGGGCCCCACAAGCTTCTTTACTGATTTCTGAACAATCCGACCGTCGGATCGACAATTAGTTTATATCATTTTCAATCGATTCGACGAGACGGTCGCACTAGTGATTTCAGATTTTCGAGATCAGACTCGGATCCGAAAGGCAGACATAGTGCTCCGTAAACTGTGCAATACGCGCACGGTATGCAAGTCACTAAGGTTTAGATCTGCTTCCTCGCTCGCAACCATACTTGAATTCTCGAGTGCTACACTTTAGTCAGCTGCTTGTATATTTGTGGTGAGCTGGGAGAGATACTTGTATTATTTACAGTTATTCTTTACTTTATTTCCAGCTTTGGTCTGAGATGTAGTAGTTTTAGTTCAGCTCTGCTTTTATGCTCTATTTTTATTATCTTTTATATCTAAGCAGGTTACCGACGCTTCATGTACGCGGGAAATACCGTGCGCACGGCGGATCTGTAGACGGGCCCGGGTTCTGGTTTACACCCGGGGCATGACAATGATAGTCCGATTGTGGTGATCCAAGTGTTGCTACACTATAAGAAAGTATTCGGATCACCACAATTATTTAGTTAAACATACCTGATCCTCTTGAATACTTTCTTCTTGAGATTGATGTAACTGATCCACAATTCTTCAACTTCAATCTTCAAGACTCAAGACACTGAGTGCCAACTTGAGCTCTTGTTGAATGTTTTCTAAGTCTTTGATTGATGATTGCAATTTGATCCCTTTAAGACTCCGACTCAACTCACTGACTTGACTCACGGAAATATGCCAACACCAAAAGCCGTAACATTTTTTTTCCCCAGGGACCTCTACTCCTGTTCAGGCTGCTCCAGTTGCTGATCCTTGCTGATCGAGGTAAGGAAGTCGCGAGATAGATCCCTACCAGTCGTCTTCCAGAGAGAGTAGATGTACTCCCTTTTTGGTGATGTTTTAGCACTGTCAGTGTTTTTGGGACTTATCTTGCATATTCTTTTTTCTTTTGAGAGTTGTATTTTGAGAGGACTTATGTAGTTGGTGGTTCAGATTTGTAATTTTGGACAGTTGTATATTTTATTTGTTCAAGCAGTTACGTTCAGCATCTGTATATCGGTATATGCTTTAGTATCCCTTCTTTTTGTAGGTTAGACCCTTCATCTATACGGGGTTCTCCGTAGGGGCGCGGATCTGTTGGCAAAGAGCCCGAGTCGCGGTTCGACCTTGGGGGCGGGACACATGGACCCCGGCGCGGGGGACCGAAACGTGGCGCCCCCAGGAGTGGCCGGCGGCGCGATGCGCGGTCCACGGAAACCCCGCGCGGTGCATAGACCCGGGCGCGGGACACCGTGGCATCAGGTGATGGCGTGCTCACGCGGCGGCGGGCCCGGGAGCGCACCGCCAAGCAGCCTCGGAGCGGGCGCGGGCGTGGGGGGCAGGCGACGCGGCTGGCGAGGGCGCGGACCGTCGGCGGGTCGCGCGGGCCGGCCACGGGCGCCCAGGCCATTGGCGTGCGCCAACCACCCCTTTGACGCATGTTGTGCGACACGTGGCAGCACCCGAGCGGCCCTGCACTGGTTGTTGCCTGTTCGGGACACGTGTCACTTGCAGGGCGTTCGGGCGCAGGTCGGACGGGGGAAATCGTCCGACTGGCAGATTCGGGCGCCCGAAGGGTGCGCCCGAATCACAATAGTAGCCCTTTTGGGCTTGGGCCTATAAATAGGCCCCTTGGGCCTTCTTTTCTGGGTTTTTTTGGGTTGTTTCGCATGGAGAGCCCTTAAGGGAATTTCTTCCTCTTTCTGTTGTGCATCTTGTGGAGAAGTTCCAGAATTTTTGGAGGACGCTACTTCGATGTCTACTGCGATTCGGTGCATTGCGACACACTTTCCTTATTTGCTTCCCTCGAGTCCTCACAAAAAACTGGGCACGCTCCGGCGCGGTTTCTGGTTTTTCTTCAGTTTGAGGGTTCGGCGCTTCCCCGACTTCAGCGTTTGCCTGCGGAAAGCGTTCCAGGTGGGTGTGGAATTTCTTCCAAAATGTGTGGAATGCCCTTAAAGCTATTGTATGCAATTTGATCATGTATTTATGCCATTTTTCACTGCTATAAAAATCTGATAGTTGCCTGGAATTTTTAGAAAATTTTTTAGAACCCCAGATTATTTTTAGTATACTCCTGATACTATTTGGCATTGGATTTCGTGTTTTGTTGGCATTACTTTTGCACCGGGATCGTTTTTAAAAATCATGAAACTCGTTTTAAGGAAAAATCGGCTTTTTAAATGTGGTTTTTAAACTGCGAGATTGCCAGTGAGATGACAGGGTCCCAGGGTGCATGTAACCTCGTGCCTGGGGGCCGAGGAGATTTTATTTGACTTATGGATGTTTTTACTAGTGTCTCGGGGGTTGGTGAGGGCATATCAGATCGAGTTGTGGTAGGTTTCCCGACTGAGTTGTGCTTTTGAGCATTGAGTTTCCGATCTGTCTGATCGTGGATTATAGCCTGCATGTGCCGCTTGTTGACACAGATGAGTCAGTAGAGAGCCTTTACTTGGGCTAGGTTCCTTTATGTATTAGACATCCCACACTTGCATCTTTCCTGGACATAGTGTTGCCTCGCCCAGGTAGTGGGCCGAGGGGTCAGGTTTCTGTTGGGCATTGTTGCACTCATGCCTGGGGGCTGAGTGGATTCCGGTAGCTGAGTTTAGACTGTGCTAGTGTCGTGGGAACCGTTGGGGTTGACGGTGGTCCCGGGTCGTTGTGTGTTGTCCGACCAGTTTTATTAGCCCTGAGTTGTGAGTCGATCCCGGCTGTGGAGTATCTCCAGCCAGTGTGTTTTGGTGCCACGAGTTGGTAGAGTTTGCTAGTATCTCGTGATTCGAGAGAGCTGATCAGCTGAGTCATCGAGAGTGCTCCGACCGTTGTGCGAGATGTTTGAGGATCCTTAGTCTTTCCGTTCTGAGAGTGAGCGTGGATTTTGGACTATAGCCTGTAGTGCCACATTGAGCTCGACAGAGTGCGCGGATACCTTTTTCTCGGTGGGGTCGCGCCCCTCGAGTGCCACGTCCGGAGTGGAGCTGTTACTTTTGTATCGCGACTTGTCGATGCAGTCCCTCTGGCTGGGCCAGTTTTGGCAGTTACGGACGCGATCCCTCTGGCTGGGCCAGTTTTGGCAGTCACGGACGCCCTACGTCAGTCCGGTCCTATGTGGATGTAACGACAGTAGGTAAGTGCAGGTTTGACTGGACCCGAGGAGGCAGTCAGTTCGATTGGGTCGATTGGGCACCTCGTGTGCGAGTGGTGTATGCATATTATGTTTATAGTAGAGTTTCCTTTGAGCATGATGGTTGACACATATTAGCTGTAGTTTTCATTCAGCTTACCTTTTATCTATCTATTTGCATACCTATCTGTTTGCCTCTAGTAGACTTAGTGGGCATACCGTGGATATTGGTGACGGTACCCACTGAGATCTACCTTCTGCAGTAGATCTCACACCCGCTGCGGTGACAGGTTACTGAGGTTGCTGTCCCGGCTTAGCTCGCGCGGAGACAGCTGATCGAGGTGAGGACGTGGCCGTTTAGTTCCTTACCAGCATTGAGAGTCAGAGGTAGATGTACCCTGTTTATATTTTTATGTTTCCACTTTTGTACTGGGCAGTCTGAGAGAGAGGTGAGGGTTGTACCTGTTTTTCATAGTTGAGAGACTTGTATTTGAGGAATTGTTTTTTTTTAGATGTTCAGTGTTTTGATTTGTAGCTACTTGTTCTTTTCAGCTCTGATACATGTTTAGCTATAGATCTTTTGCAGGGTAGACGCTTCGTATGTGCGGCAGTTTCCGTACAGATGGCGGATCTGTTGGCAAGCCCGGGTCGCAGTTTGACCTCGGGGCATGACAGATTAGGGTGGTTCGTCGCGTTTCGGTCCGAGGACTACCCTGGGCTACCCGAAGGAATTTTCGGGTGATTTTTGCGCCCACGTTTTCACGACAGGTAGGGCTTCGTTTTTTTATGTTGGTCGTTTCATCGTATTCCAGACTTTTGGCACGGTTTCCGAGGCACTTTTGACCCCCCTGTTTGTTGTGTGGTTTTTGGACAGAACCAGAGTATCTCGTAGATATCTTCGCGCTCGGACATCGGATTGAGGCATGCCAATACTTGTTTTGTATCTACGCGTCGCAAGGAACATCATCGTATTTTTCCTGAATTTTTCTGAGTTTTCCCCGAAGGTGAAAATCCCACTTTTTTAGGGCAAAGTTCTACAGATTTTGTATTTGGGATTTTTGAGTGGTCACCTTGTCGATTTTGTATCTTGACCTACAAAACTCGGTTTGGGACGTGCAGGTACTCGTTTCGAAGGGCTCGACGCGACGATCGCAGCGGTATTTTTTTGGATTTTTCGGAGTCCCTCCTATAGGTGAAAACAAAGCCTCTTCTTAACCTGATTTTGGATAATGGTTGATTGTATGTTTAATCGGGCACCGGTCGGTATTTTTGCAGTAGTTCACTGTTTTGGAGGTTTGCGGGGATTGAGGATCTTGGACAGCGGGGAATCTCTTATTGTCGTTGGTCACGCTTTTCGAGGTGGGTGGTTGTTGTATCCCTCTCTTTTGGTATGCTCACTAGGAACATCAGAATATCCCGATGTTAGAAAATGTTGAACAAAATATTGATAAAACTTGCATGCAAAAAGGGACCAAATAATTAATAGCCTATCCATGTAATTGAGACATTGGTATTTGAACATGATCATTATGCCATAATCACTCCTGTTAAAGTATGTATTTATCTGGAACAGCATGATCAGTTGTATGTTAGTACTTAGTGATTATGCAAATAGAGATCATCACTTTGAGACATTAGTGTTGGAGCTCGTTGCTATATCATAACTATTCATGTGAATAGATTAGTATATTGGGACATTACGATTTATTATATGTGAGCGCACTGGTGGATGCTTTTCCTTCTATTCTAGATGAGGACATTTGCATGCTTGTATGGACATCTAGATAGGCCAATTTACTGCTACACTATCATTGGGATTTGACTTAGGAGAAACCATGCTGTCACCTCTTCTCCTTTCATTGTGATACTTGGGGTATTGCTCGGGTTGAGCAGGGTTGTAGGATAGTGTAGCCGGGTTTGTTGAGTGGGTTTGTCATACCAGATTGGGGTTTTGGGTTATTGCGGCGACCGCGGACATAGGGCGGTTGACTGGATGTTTACTTGTGCATCAGATTAGGGATTGGATTCCTCTAGTGGATGGGTTTTCCCACTTTGATCAGAGTCGTGATCCAGTCCTGCCATAGTGAGATATCAAGTTCCCCTCTAGAGCGTTGGGGAGTTCCCCTCTAGAGCGTGGGGGTCAGACAGTGATTGAGTTTGTTATCACACCGGCGCGGCTTTATATGCCCGGTGATGCTTTACTCGTGTGGGTCGCTCCCCTCGAGTGCCACTTCGGAGGTAGGCTTATGATCGAGCCGTGTGCCGATCAGTTATTGGGTTCTTGAGTTCGGCAGCAGAGCAGGCAGTGCAAGTTTTTACTGGTCCATTGATTGGGTTTATTCAGTCAGGCACATACACTGTTGCATTATTATAGTTACACCTGTCTGACTCCGCATTTAGAGGCATAGTAGTGGTAGCTTCATTTTCTTTCAGTAGTATCGTTCATAGCTTACCACTTTCCCTTTCCTTTTTGCCTCTGGTAGACCTAGTGGGCATGTCAGAGTTGAGGCTTAACCCACTAGGGGAGGCTACTATTTCTATAGTAGTTCTCACCCCCATCGTCTTTTTCTTTGTTTCTCCCTTTGTTTTGCAGAGTCCTCTGCGGGAGTTGCTAGGCCGTCAACAGCGGATCGAGGTAAGAGGATAGCGGACTAGATAGAGTGTCCACCCGACAGTATGCTAGCTGGACTTTTGATGTACCCTTATCTTCTCAGACAGTCTTATTGTACTCTCTTTTGGGTCTGGCTTTAGTCAGCTGCTTGTATATTTGTGGTGAGCTGGGAGAGATACTTGTATTTATTTACAGTTATTCTTTACTTTATTTCCAGCTTTGGTCTGAGATGTAGTAGTTTTTAGTTCAGCTCTGCTTTTATGCTCTATTTTTATTATCTTTTATATCTAAGCAGGTTACCGACGCTTCATGTACGCGGGAAATACCGTGTGCACGGCGGATCTGTAGACGGGCCCGGGTTCTGGTTTACACCCGGGGCATGACAATGATAGTCCGATTGGACACCCTAGTTGATACACTAGGGGCCCTAGTTGATACACTAGGGGGCGCAGGCATGACTGGACCAGATTTGGCAGTCATTGAGATTTGGGTTGATGTGAGCACCTCGTGAGCGAGTGGATGCATTGCATGTTCTTAGTTGAGTTTTTCCTTTGAGCATGATACTTGAGGCATATTAGCTGTAGTTCCATTTCAGCTTTCATATTATCTATCTGTATATCTATTGTCTTGCCTCCAGTAGACTTAGTGGGCATACCGTGGATCTTGGTGACGGTACCCACTGGGAACTACCTTCTGCAGTAGTTCTCACACCCGCTGTCGTGACAGGTTTTCCTGAGGTAGCTGTTTCGTCGCCGGTTCGGGCGGAGGCAGCAGATCGAGGTAAGGGCGTGGCCGAGTAGCTCCTTACCAGTTTTATTTTGAGAGTCAGAGGTAGATGTACCCTGTCTGATAGATTTATTTGTGTACTGAACAGTCTGAGAGGTTTGATGTATCATGTATTATGTTTTAGTCTGGGAGATGACCATTATTTTGGATGTGTTACTTCAACTGTTCAGTGTTGGGATTCTGTAGCTACTTATTTTATTTTTACAGCTCTTATACATGTTTAGCTATAGATCTGATTTGCAGGTTAGACGCTTCGTCTGTGAGGAGATTTCCGTACAGATAGCGGATCTGTTGGCGAGCCTGGGTCGCAGTTCCGACCCCGGGGCATGACAGATTAGAGTGGTATCAGAGCCTAGGTTGTAGGTCATTGAGGACTTAGAAACCCTAGGCTTGTGGTTGGACAGTAGGATGACTGTCGTGAGAGACGTGACTTTAGCGAGAGTCCTGATTGGGTCGTGACTCCCCCGGAGGATTGGGGTGAGAGATTTGGCATGATTATTCTCTAAAGTGGTTATGTTGGCTGTAGACAGCATAATACTTTAGAATGGGTAACATGCTTTTGACTTTCGCTTGATCGGGTCAAGAGATTTTTTGGTGTCCTAACGTTTGGTATTGTGCAGCAGACTACGATGCCTCCGAGACGTCGTGCAGCGACGAGAGCACATCCTACATCAGATGAGGAGCTCGAGTAGCGAGAGGCAGAGCAGACATAGCATGGTGAGGTTCGGGAGTTGCGAGCCCAGGTAGTCCAGATGTCAGAGGCGATGAGACGCCAGGAGGAGGCGCCAGGCGCCAGGAAGAGAATATGGAATGCGTGATGCGCATGCTGGAGCAGAGGGCATCTCCGGCAGCACCGCCAGTTGTACCCCCTATCGCGGCATCATCAACTTCGACCCTGATTGCGCCATTGTCAGTGCAGGAGCAGCGAGAGCTTACTGATCGTTTGACCTACTTCAGTCAGTTCCATACCCCACAGTTTTCGGGACAGAGTCTGGAGCCTTGGGAGGCAGAAAACTGGATTGCTGCGATGGAAAAGCTGTTTGAGAACTTGTTCATCGAGTAGAAGCATCAAGTGCATTTGGCTACGCACTTTCTGGAGAAGGACGCTGAGACTTGGTGGCGTTGCGTACGTCCAGCTAGACCTCATGGAGTTCAGTTGATGACCTGGAGCAAGTTTCGTGCTTTACTGCTTGGGGCCTTCTTTCCCGACAGTGCAAAGCAGAAACTGGAAGGAGAGCTGAGACGCCTGCAGCAAGGGAATCGACCACTTCAAGAGTATATTCACAATTTTACAAAGTTACTGAACAGTGTACCCCATGTAGCACGGGATGAGGCCCAGCGAGTTGATCTTTTTGAGAGAGGATTGCATCGGGACATTTATCTGTTTGTTCACTCCCAGCGATCGCCGACTCTGGATGCGGCGATTGAGCATGTTCGATGGATTGATCGAGGAGCGGTGGTTATGAATGAGAGGGACGGAGCGCCAGGGACAAGCTCCGGAGGGAAGCGTCCCGCACCGTCTGATTTGGGACAACCTAGTTGATCGAGACCTCCGAGGCCACCACGATTTCAGCTCTAGAGCCGTGGGCCTCAGAAGGGACATAGATCAAGAGGATTTCGACCGCCGAGACAACAGCAACAGCCACAGCATCAGAGGCATCCTGACGGATGTGTCATCTGCGGTGGACCCCATGCACCCCAGCAGTGCGACCAGAGGCAGGGCCGGTGTTTTTGATGCGGTCAGACCGGGCACTACTCTTCGTCTTGCCCGAGAGCAGGATCGACAGCACCTACATCAGCATCGACACTTCCTTCGCCTTTGCAGGTAGCAGGAGCTTCGCGGAGCTTTGGCCAGGCTGATCGGGCCACCTCTTCACGACAGCCGGACAGGCGACCACCTCCGAGCGGGCGAGTATATGCTGCTCAGGTAGAAGACTCCTTGGCGGCTGATCAGGTGGTGGCAGGTATTATCCTTATCTCCTCCAGTCGTGCTAGAGCATTATTTGATACTGGAGCATCTCACTCATTCATCAGTAGAGAATTTGCATCGTTGCATGGGCTAGAGATAGGACTGTTAGCTTGTGCACGTGAGGTTCAGATTCCCGATCACGTGTTACACGTAGATGAGTGTTGTCGGTCCTGCCCAGTGCAGTTAGGACCCTGGATTTTACCTATTGATTTGTTTGTCCTACGCCAGCTCCGAGATTTTGATGTAGTGTTGGGTATAGATTGGTTATCCCGATATTATGCTACCATTGATTGTAGAGAAAGGACGGTGACCCTCAGAGAGCCCGGACAGGAGGAGTTCACCTACCGAGGCTGCTAGAGCACGCTGTTCATAGCGACCGTTTCCTCAGCGAGAGCTAGACGGATGATGAGTAGAGGTTGCACGGCTTTCCTAGCAACTATTGTTGAGGTGCCTACGGCGGCACCGGGACTTGAGGAAATCCCTATCGTCCGAGAGTTTCCGGATGTGTTTCCTCTTGAGCTGACGATTATGCCGCCGGAGAGGGAGATAGAGTGATGGATAAAGGTTTCATTAGACCTAGTGTGTCTCCGTGGGGAGCTCCAGTTTTGTTCGTAAAAAAGAAGGATGGATCCCTAAGACTGTGTGTGGATTACAGAGAATTGAACAAAGTGACCATCCGGAACAAGTATCCTTTACCACGGATAGACGATTTGTTTGACCAGTTGCAAGGAGCTCTAGTGTTTTCGAAGATCGATCTCCAGTCCGGTTACCACCAGTTGAGGGTGAGGGCTGAAGACATACCCAAGACGGCCTTTAGATATCGGTATGGGCATTATGAGTTCACGGTGATGCCGTTTGGATTGACTAATGCCCCAGCCGCATTTATGGATTTGATGAACCGGATATTTCAACCGTACTTGGACCGGTTTGTCGTGGTGTTTATTGATGATATTTTGATTTACTCCCGAAGCAATGAGGAGCATGAGGAGCATTTAAGGATAGTACTGCAGCTTCTGAGAGAGAAGAAGTTGTATGCCAAACTTAAGAAGTGCGAATTCTGGCTTCGAAAAGTTGCATTTTTAGGCCGTGTGGTTTCAGCCGCTGGAGTGGCAGTGGACCCGACGAAGATTGATGTTGTTCGGGATTGGCCTAGACCGACGACGGTTATTGATGTCCGGAGTTTCTTGTGCTTAGCAGGATATTACCGTCGGTTTGTTGAGGGCTTTGCGAAGCTCTCTACTCCCCTTACCCGATTGACTAGGAAGGGAATCAGATTTACTTGGACTGAGCAATGCCAGTAGAGCTTCGATGAGCTGAAGATGAGATTGAAACCTCACCGATCTTAGCATTGCCTGTGATGGGAGAGGGATTTGTGATTTATAGTGATGCCTCCCACAGCGGATTGGGTTGTGTATTGATGCAGCATGACAGGGTAATTGCTTACGCTTCGCGGCAACTGAAGGATTATGAGAAGAATTACCCTACACATGATTTGGAGTTAGCCGCTGTAGTGTTTGCATTGAAACTATGGCGACATTACCTTTATGATGAGCACTGTGAAATATTTACTGACCATAAGAGTCTGAAGTACTTGTTTACTCAGAAGGAGTTAAACTTGAGGCAACGCCGGTGGTTGGAACTGTTAAAGGACTATCACTTGAGTATTCAGTATCACCCCGGCAAGGCTAATGTCGTCGCAGATGCCTTGAGTAGGCGGGCAATGCAGACCATGAGTATTTTGATCACTCAGCAGATGTTGTTGAGAGAGCAGCTGAGGCGACTCGAGATTGAGGTCGTGTCCCCTGGAGATTCTGCAAGGCTTATGTCTTTGATCATCCAACCCACTCTGCTGGATAAGATTAAGGAGAAACAGAGTGTGGACCCCTATATGAAGAGGATTAGAGACCAAGTGCAGCATGGTCATGGTGGGGACTTTTCAGTTGATGCAGCGGGAGTACTGAGGTACAAGGATCGCTTTTGTGTGCCTATGGATTCTAAGATTCGGGAGCTGATTTTGAGAGAGGCTCACTATACACCTTATACCTTTCACCCTGGAGGAA
Organism: Tillandsia leiboldiana; assembly: GCA_029204045.2. Taxonomy (NCBI): domain Eukaryota; kingdom Viridiplantae; phylum Streptophyta; class Magnoliopsida; order Poales; family Bromeliaceae; genus Tillandsia; species Tillandsia leiboldiana. The sequence goes on along the minus strand of JAQNDB010000118.1, from coordinate 80,546 downwards.
CTAAGATGTATAGGGACTTAAGGGCACAGTTTTGGTGGAATGGCATGAAAAGAGATATTGGAAGGTTTGTCGCTCACTGTCTAACTTGTCAGCAAGTTAAAGCTGAGCACCAGGTACCGGCTGGCAAGTTACAGAACCTTCCAATTCCTGAATGGAAATGGAATCATGTGACCATGGACTTTATTGTTGGATTACCAAGGTCACAGAGTGGAGCTGATGCTATTTGGGTGATTGTGGATCGACTGACCAAATCTTCCTATTTTCTGCCTATACAGTCGAGTTGGGCTCTTGAGAAGTTAGCATGGCTATATTTGGATGAGATTGTAAGGCTGCATGGTGTGCCAGCCTCGATTGTGTCTGATAGGGACCCGAGATTCACGTCGCATTTCTGGAAGAGTCCACAGACAGCTTTGGGGACCCAGCTTCGTTTCAGCACGGTCTTTCACCCACAGACTGATGGACAGTTTGAGCGGACCATTCAAACTCTTGAGAATCTGTTGAGAGCGTGTGTCCTGAGCTTTAGTGGTAGTTGGGATCGACATTTGAGATTGGCTGGGTTCGCGTACAATAATAGTTTCCAGGCGAGCATTCAAATGGCGCCCTTTGAAGCGTTGTACGGACGCAAATGTCGATCGCCATTATTTTGGAGTGACGTGGGTGAAAGAAAAACCTTGGGACCCGACTGGCTATTGGAAGCTGAAGAAAAGGACAAGATTATTCGGCGACATTTAGAGTCCGCCAAGAGCCGACAGAGAAGTTATGACGATAGGAGGCAGCGTGACTTAGAGTTCCAGATTGGTGATCATGTTTTTCTGAAAGTCTCGCCATCTAGAAGGATACGCCGATTTGGAGTACGCGAAAAGCTTAATCTGCGGTTTATTGGACCTTTCGAGGTACTCGAGAGGATTGGCCCAGTGGCTTACAGAGTTGCACTTCCCCCACGCCTTGCAGGAGTTCATGATGTTTTCCACATCTCAGCTTTGAGGCGATATGTTTATGATCCTATGCACATGATTGCCTTCACTCCGCTTGAGATCGGTGAGGATCTAGGGTACGAAGAGCGCCCATTGCGGATTCTGGCTCGTGAGGTGAGAGAATTGCGCAATCGGGCTATACTGTACGTGAAAGTGTTATCGAGTAATCACGAGGAGCGTGAGGCTACTTGGGAGCTGGAGACGGTGATGATGGATGCTTATCCCCACCTATTTGAGACTCATGGATGAGGTATGTTTAGTTTCGAGGACGAAACTTTCTTTTAGAGTGGGAGGATGTGAAGATCCGGATCTCTGGGATGGTTTTGCAGGGCGAGTAGTGGCTTCTGGAGGCCTAAGTTGTGTGATAGAGTTGGTTGTGCATGAATCAAATTCCAGATTTGGAATCGGCGTGAAAATCGGATCAAGTTTACTTTTGCGGGGGCTTCGAGCAAAATTTAGAAAGAGAATTTGGCGAAACGGACAGCGGATTTGGACTCAGCGCGCAAAAACGATGAAAATGGGCTATTTACTTGTATTTTTCGGACTACGGAACAGTAAAGTTACTATTCACTGCCGGAATCACTGTTCCGGTGGCCGGCGGCGACCGGCAGGCGACGGAGCATGGCGGAGCAGCGGCGGAGCGCAGCCGCGGGCAGGCGCGGCACATGGGCGGCGGGTCCACGGACAGGCGCGTGCACCGGGAGAACCGAGGATTAGTGATGCCACGTGGAAGCACCCTATTGGTTGGACGGCGTCAAATGAGGCGGCGTCGGTTGTGACATGTGGCGTCGTGTGATTGGCCGACAGATTCTGGAAGATCGGCACGTGGGCCGGGCGAGTGCGCCGCGTGAACCACGTGGGGACACGTGGCACTATTCCATTGGCGGGGGCACACCGCCCATGTGCGTGGGGCGCGCGGAGCATGGGGCGGCGGGGGACACGTGGCATGATCTGGTGGTTTCGGGCGAGGCGTGGACGGCTGGATGCGCACCACGTCGATTTTGGGCGCGCACAGTAAAAAAATCGTTATCAGTTTTATTTTGAGAGTCAGAGGTAGATGTACCCTATTTGAGAGATTTATTTGTGTACTGAACAGTCTGAGAGGTTTGATGTATCCTGTATTATGTTTTAGTCTGGGAGATGACCATTATTTTCGATGTGTTACTTCAACTGTTCAGTGTTGGGATTCTGTAGCTACTTATTTTATTTTTACAGCTCTGATACATGTTTAGCTATAAATCTGATTTGCAGGTTAGACGCTTCGTATGTTGTCACGCCCCCGGGGGTTTTTGAGTCTTTCAAGCGGAAAATTGCGTGTATTATTTTTTTTTCTTAACAAGGTAACTTAAACCTCATCCCCGGTGCGTGCCAGACCACCACATACACAAATTCTCTCTGCCCACGGGCAGAGTCTCCTTTGCATATGCACGACGTCTCATTTACAACATCATACATCAACCATCAACCATACAATAGACATACATCGTCAAACAGAGTACAGTAATTTAACTAATGTTATAAAAGCGGCGTCACCATTTGGAAAGGATAAAACCAGCGGTTGCAAAACCCGTGCCCACACGGCACTTCGTTTTGAGAAAACATTTTCGAAATCATTTGGTTTATCTTGAAAACGTGCCGCGTATGAAAACATCACTAAAAGCATCAAAGAATAAAAGTACACCTCATCCACAGCGCTAACTAATACATGTCCACGACTAATACGATCCACAAGCAAATGAACTAATTAAAGCATAAGGAAGACGAGATAAAACCCAAGTATCCTGACTACGGTCCTCGCGACGCAGTCTCACCGCCCTCCCGGCTAACGCACCTCGTAACACCTGTCACGGAGTGGGTAAAGTCAGTGACAAACAAAGTAGATGTCTAATATCAATAAGGAATAAGGAGCAAACCAAATACACCGGAACCTTTCGCTAAAACCCTGCACATAATTAAGCTGGGCACCAACCCCAGATTTACCAATTAAGTTGGGCACCAACCCCAGAGTACCTGTCGGGGAGACTTTAGTCTCCCCTCGTGCGCAAACACCTTTTTGATGCTTTTAACCTCTTCACGGTGCTGGTGTGCTATTTTCAGCGGGAGCGAAGAGGTCCTCACGGCACCCACCCCTTTGTGAGGTACACGGGTCAAAAAGACCACTTCTCCGGAAAAGTACACCCATGCGGAGGCCAATCCGCCTGTGTACGTGCAGCATCCGAAAACGGATTTGCCGAGATCGGCGTGTAGTGAGCACCGCGACCGTAGCCGCTTCAATTGTTAGATAAAATACAATTACGCGAACGGTTAAACTGTCCATCTACTTTGTTAGACAAATTAAGAGCATTTTAATGACGATAGATGCACTTACTGCACTTGTTGTACTTATAGCAACCGTACCCACCTAGTTGAAGAGAAATCGGAACACCTGAATCCTTCGCGCACCCCCGCTGCGCTCCTGGACCTAAAGAAAGTCCGTAAGGATAACTATAGTCAAAAACGTGTACTAACATCCCAAAACAAAAGACCTAATTTACTCTTTTCGATGGAAAAGTCCAACACCGTCCGGGTTGACGAAAACCGGAAATCCCGCGCCGCCGTCGTCGTCCGCCGGAGCCCCGCGCGGTTCGGAACCGCGCGGCGTGTCTAAGCGGACGACACCCACGCGGCGCGGTGCCTCGCGCGGGTGCTGCCCGTGCGGCGGCCGCGCGGCGCCCGCGCGGTTGCGGGTCCGCGTGGGTGCCGCCCGCGCGGTAGCCGCGTGGCGCCCATGCGGTGCTCGCGCGGTTGCGGGTCCACGTGGGTGCCGCCCGCGCGGTAGCCGCGCGGCGCCCATGCGGTGCCCGCGCGGTTGCGGGTCCGCGTGGGTGCCGCCCGCGCGGTTGCGGGTCCGCGTGGGTGCCGCCCGCGCGGTAGCCGCGCGGCGCCCATGTGGTGCCCGCGCGGTTGCGGGTCCGCATGGGTGCCGTCCGTGCGGTAGCCGCGCGGGTATGGCCCGCGTGGAGCCCGCGCGGTCCCGCCGCCGCTTGCGGCGGTGGTGGCCTTCCGCGACTCTCCTCTGCGCGATGCCCTAGCGGCACCGCGCGCCTCCGCCGTCCGTTCCGTGCCCTAGCATGGCGACGATGACGGCGACGGCGACGGATACGACGGAGAAACCCAAGAACTCAAATAAAAAGGACGACGGAAAAATCCCAAATAATTTGTAACAATTATTTTACTAACCGAAGATCAACGGGAAGGTTGTCCGGTCGCGTTCTTGCCTTCGGTTCGATGTCCGGGAAGATCGGGCTCCTTCTTTTTCTCCTTTCCCTTTCTTCCGGCTAGGGTTCCGTCTTTTCCTTTTTCTCTCCTCACCGATTAGGGTTTTTATTTTTTTCTTTTCTTTTCTTTCCGATAATCGGGATCCCTTATATAGCTCGTATTATATCTTTAATTAATTTCCTCTTTAATTCGTACGTAAGAGAATTCTATTTTCCGTCATCGGATAATTAGTTAACTAATTAATTATCCCCTACGAGATAACCCACCTTATCTCTAACGGGTGCAAGATATTTTGCACGGATTCCGATTCATGACTAATCACCGTATCACTAGGAATTCCGTTCCGGGAGATCCCGATATCGGATTTCAGATCCGTTCGCACCGTCGGCCTTTTTTTTCCACGCTCTATCGCAGAAAAATACCAGCACCACACACAGGCCAACTTTTAAGAATTGAATAATTTTATTTCACTTAAAGGCTTAAATGACTACATGTGAGTCAAAAATGCCCCTAAGGGCCGGATCACTACACCACTCACACTTTATAAAAAGTTTCATCCCGCAACTTAAGTACAAACCCCACTAATCAATTCGGGAAAATATTCTCTCATCTTCGATTCCAGTTCCTAAGTCGCCTCGCGTTCTTCGTGGTTGCTCCACTGGACCTTTACATAGGGGATTGTTCATTTGCGCAACTTCTTGTCCTCTCTCGCCAAAATCCGCAGCGGCGTCTCCTCGACGCTCAAATCCTCTCGCAACTCGATGGTGGAGGCATCCAAGGCATGAGAGGGATCAGCTAGATACTTCCGGAGCATTGAGACATGGAACACGTTATGGACTCATTCGAGGTTTGGCGGCAGGGCTAATCGGTACGCCACCGGTCCTACGCGTTCTAGGATCTCGAACGGTCCTACGTACCTTGGGCTTAACTTTCCCTTTATGCCGAAGCGTCGGTTCCCCTTGGAGGGCGAAACTCGGAGTAACGCATGCTCACCCACCATGAACTCTAAGTCTCGGCGTCTGTTGTCCGCGTAGCTTTTCTGTCTGCTCTGGGCGGTCAGTAGCCTTTGTCTAATCAATCGCACCTTTGCTTCGGTCTCCTCCACCAAATCTGGGCCCAGAAACTTACGCTCACCCAAGTCGTCCCAGCATATTGGAGACCGACAGCGGCGCCCGTACAGGGCCTCGTATGGTGCCATCTGAATGCTGGCCTGGTAACTGTTATTGTAGGTAAATTCCACTAGGGGCAAACACCGTGCCCACCCTTCGCCCAAGTCCAAAACGCATGCCCGAAGCATGTCCTCCACAATTTGTATCACCCGCTCTGATTGTCCATCGGTCTGCGGGTGAAAAGCCGTACTGAAGTGCAACTTGGTTCCCATTGCTCGCTGCAGGCTCTGCCAAAAGTTTAACACAAATCGCGTGTCCCTGTCCGACGTGATGGATGTCGGCACCCCATGCAACCTTACTATCTCATTGATGTAGGTTTGTGCCAGTCGTTCCCGCGTCCACGTCGTGTGTATGGGCAGGAAGTGGGCCGATTTCGTCAGACGGTCCACAATTACCCATATGCATCGTGTCCCTGTGACGATCTCGGGAACCCGGTCACAAAATCCATGGTAATCATGTCCCACTTCCACTCGGGCACCGGTAAGGGTTGCAATTTTCCTGCCGGGCGCTGGTGCTCGGCCTTCACCCGTTGGCACACCAGGCAGTGTGCCACAAACCGAGTCACGTCTCCCTTCATTTTGGGCCACCAGAAGGTCTGTTTGATGTCCTTGTACATCTTCGTTCCCCCGGGGTGCGCTGCATATGGAGCAGTATATGCCTCCCGCAGGATTTCCTCTTTGAGTTCCGGTAGATCTGGCACGCAGATTCGTCCCCGAAATCGTATCGTGCCATCGGAGTTTACTGTGAAATCACCTTCTTGGTCGGCAGTTACTCTACTTCGCACCAGCTGGAGTTAGTCATCAGTCGGCTGCCCCTCGAGAATTCTGTCAAGCAAGGTAGGTCTGACCACCAGTGTCAGAAATCGTGCGACTGTACCCGCCGGTACTACTTCTAGTCTTAATCGCGAAAATTCTGCAATCCGATTATCTTGCTGGGTGATGGCACTTACCCCTGCCTCCTCGGCCTGCTCCTTGCGGCTCAGGGCGTCGGCCACCACGTTTGCCTTTCCCGGGTGGTAGTGGATCGTTAAATCGTAATCCTTCAGTAGCTCAAGCCACCGTCTTTATCGCAAATTTAACTCCTTTTGGGTGAAAAGGTACTTAAGACTTTTATGATCTGAGTACACATTGGAGTGTGCCCCATACAGGTAGTGTCTCCAAAGCTTGAGGACGAACACAACCGCTGCGAGTTCCAAATCGTGCACGGGGTAGTTCCGCTCGTATTCCTTGAGCTGCCTTGACGCATAGGCTATAACCTTTCCTCGTTGCATGAGTACTCCACCCAGTCCGTTTCGCGACGCATCGCAATACACTTCATAATCCTCCCCTGGTTCTGGCAGGGCGAGAATCGGAGCTCGCGTCAATCTATCCTTGAGCTCCTCGAAGCTCTTCTGACAATTGTTCGTCCAGATGAACTTTTCTCCCTTCCTAGTCAAATGGTTTAAGGGGGTGGCTATCTTGGAGAATCCCTCCACGAAGCGCCAGTAGTACCCGGCTAATCCCAGGAAGCTTCGAATCTCCGTCACCGTCGTCGGTTGGGGCCAGTCCGTCACCGAATCTATCTTCTTCGGATCGACTGCGACTCTAGCCGCCGAGATCACGTGCCCCAAGAAACTGACCTCACGGAGCCAAAACTCACACTTTTTGAGTTTGGCGTAGAGTTTCTGTTCCCGTAGGGTCTGAAGGACTGTGCGCAGATGTTCTTCATGTTCCTCGTCTGTACGGGAGTAGATGAGGATATCATCGATAAAGACCACCACGAATAAGTCCAGGAAGGGTTTGATTACCCTGTTCATCATGTCCATGAACACCGCCGGGGCATTTGTGAGCCCGAACGGCATTACTGTAAATTCGTAATGGCCATAGCGAGTTCGGAAGGCCGTTTCGGGGATGTCCTCCCCCTTAACCCGGACCTGATGATAGCCCGACTGCAGGTCGATCTTTGAAAACACCGGCGCCCCCTGTAATTGGTCAAAGAGGTCGTCGATCCTTGGCAGGGGGTACTTGTTCTTAACGGTGACCTTACTTATCTCCCGGTAGTCGATGCACAACCGGAGACTTCCGTCCTTCTTCCTCACAAACAGGACGGGCGCGCCCCAGGGTGACGCGCTAGGTCTGATGAAACCCTTATCCAAAAGGTCCTCCAACTGTGCCTTGAGTTCCTTCAACTCCGCGAAGGCCATCCTGTACGGTGCCTTGGTAATGGGTTTGGTGCCGGGGAGTAATTCAATAGGGAAGTCGACCTCTCGTTCCGGTGGCATTCCGGGGAGCTCTGCCGGAAATACATCCGAAAATTCCCTTACCACTGGAATTTCGGAAGGCGAGGGAACGGGTCGGGTGGCTAAATCTACCGAGGCTAGATAGGCCACGCACCCGCCCTCCATCAACTTCCTAGCCCGCGATGCGGAGATGATAGCCAAGAAGGAAGTGCTTTTACATGCCAAGTACACGTTTTCTGGGAATTCCGGCTTCTGTAGTTGCACCTGGCGCTTCTCGCAGTCGATGACCGCCTGATACTCGGTAAGCCAGTCCATGCCCAAAACCACGTCGTATTCTTTTAGCGGTATGACCACCAGATCCCAGGGGCACGACAACCTTCCCAGTCTTATTGAACACGAGGGTACTAGGCCAGTCGCCGCGATTGGCCCCCAGGGGTCTGGACGGTCAGTAAGACATCAAGGGGACTACTTTCTAGCAGGTGTGTTTGTGCAAAAGTGCGGGAAATAAAGGAGCGAGTCGCCCCGGTGTCAAACAGGGTTCGAGCTCGAAACTTAGAAACGGAGGTAATACCTGCGACCGCCTCCTCTGGCAGTGTCGCTCCATGCTGGCCCATGGAGTAGAGCCTCCCTCCTGGTTGCGGTCGCGATTCTCCTTCTGCTCTTGGCGCCGGAGGGTGTGGGGGCATTCCCGTTGATGCTCTACCCCGTCCTGGTGGCTGCGTCGTTGGGGTGGAAGCTGCGGAAGATGCCGCTCCAGTGTTCAGGGGACAGTTAAATCGGAAATGCCCCGGTTTGCCGCAGCGGTAACAGTGATCCTGTCTCTTAGGGCATTTCGTCACTGGATGCGATGCTCCGCAAATAACACATGGCTTGTTCGCTGGTCGCGGCTTTCCGGTAGGCGCACTCTTGCTTCCTTGTTGCGTCTTGGGGTACTTTGGGGGTCGGCTCCCACCGGACGGGCCCCCTCCCGGGTAAGTCTGTGTCCGCTTCCTCTCCCGGTTATTTTCTGATCCCTCACGTCGAGCTCGGGTGATAGCGAATCCCCGCTCCACAATGGTGGCCCTGTCCACCACCTCTCTGAACGTGCGCAGGTCCGCTGCCTGAACCATCTCGAAGATGTCGCTCCGTAACCCGTCCACAAAAAGACGGGCCTTGTGGGGTTCATCCCGTATAACAAACGGGACGCAGTTAACCAATCTTACAAACTCCCTTTGATATTCCATGACCGAGCGGTTCCCTTGTCTAATGTTCTTCAGGTCGTCTTCCAATTGCCGCTTGACGCTATCGGAGAAGAAAACGCCAAAAAGTTCCTCTCTAAAGGCCGACCATGTCGGTAGCGGGTCGTTGGTAGACGGATCCGGGCGTACCGTCTTCCACCAGATGCGTGCATTCCCTTCGAGAAAGTGGACGGCTAGTGGAACCCGCTCGTGCTCCTCCATCAGTAGGTCCTCGAAGAGTTTTTCCATGGTATCCACCCATTTCTCGACGACCCATGGGTCGGTCGTCTCTCCCTCGAAAGTGGGAGGGTCATGCTTCTTGAACTTAGTCAAATTCGTCCTGACCCTTTCTCGCGTCGCTCGTTGCTCCGTGATCCCCCCTGCAGCGGCGGACCCCCCAAGAGTAGGGGTCGTTCCTACCTCCCCCGCTGTCGCACCCAACACGGGCCCCGAGGTCGTCGGAGTAGGTACATCCCTTGGGGCTGGGGGCTGTTCCGTCGTCGTACCACCCGTCCTTTGCGGTTCCGTAGTGGGTGCGGTGGTTTCGGGCGGAGGGGCCGGGTCGCGCTCGGCTGGCGCGGTTGCCTGTCGCTGCGTCAGTTGGCGAACCTGCTCCGTCAGTGTCGCTAACTCCCCGGCCATTTCCCGCAGTTGTCGCTGGAGGAGCTGGTTCTCTGCGGTGGCCGGGGTCACTCTGTCCGCGTCCGCATTCTCGGTGGATGATCTAGTCCAGGCCATCGTCCGCTATAGACAAAGAAACCATGTTAACCCTAAGGTTATACCCCTAGCACCCTGTCTTACGATTACACCTATATTACGTCCCCTTTTCCCCGTACTCTCACGTACTACGCACCTATACCTTGGTTATCTCATGTCCAATTTGCTTGTGGCACCCTACACTGTGGATGTGGATCACGTCTACTATGGTTATGGTTGTTTTCTCTGATACCATTTAATCTGTCACGCCCCCGGGGGTTTTTGAGTCTTTCAAGCGGAAAATTGCGTGTATTATTTTTTTTTCTTAACAAGGTAACTTAAACCTCATCCCCGGTGCGTGCCAGACCGCCACATACACAAATTCTCTCTGCCCACGGGCAGAGTCTCCTTTGCATATGCACGGCGTCTCATTTACAACATCATACATCAACCATCAACCATACAATAGACATACAGCGTCAAACAGAGTACAGTAATTTAACTAATGTTATAAAAGCGGCGTCACCGTTTGGAAAGGATAAAACCAGCGGTTGCAAAACCCGTGCCCACACGGCACTTCGTTTTGAGAAAACATTTTCGAAATCATTTGGTTTATCTTGAAAACGTGCCGCGTATGAAAACATCACTAAAAGCATCAAAGAATAAAAGTACACCTCATCCACAGCGCTAACTAATACATGTCCACGACTAATACGATCCACAAGCAAATGAACTAATTAAAGCATAAGGAAGACGAGATAAAACCCAAGTATCCTGACTACGGTCCTCGCGACGCAGTCTCACCGCCCTCCCGGCTAACGCACCTCGTAACACCTGTCACGGAGTGGGTAAAGTCAGTGACAAACAAAGTAGATGTCTAATATCAATAAGGAATAAGGAGCAAACCAAATACACCGGAACCTTTCGCTAAAACCCTGCACAAAATTAAGCTGGGCACCAACCCCAGATTTACCAATTAAGTTGGGCACCAACCCCAGAGTACCTGTCGGGGAGACTAAAGTCTCCCCTCGTGCGCAAACACCTTTTTGATGCTTCTAACCTCTTCACGGTGCTGGTGTGCTATTTTTAGCGGGCGCGAAGAGGTCCTCACGGCACCCACCCCTTTGTGAGGTACACGGGTCAAAAAGACCACTTCTCCGGAAAAGTACACCCATGCGGAGGCCAATCCGCCTATGTACGTGCAGCATCCGAAAACGGATTTGCCGAGATCGGCGTGTAGTGAGCACCGCGACCGTAGCCGCTTCAATTGTTAGATAAAATACAATTACACGAATGGTTAAACTGTCCATCTACTTTGTTAGACAAATTAAGAGCATTTTAATGACGATAGATGCACTTACTGCACTTGTTGCACTTATAGTAACCGTACCCACCTAGTTGAAGAGAAATCGGAACACTTGGAACCTTCGCGCACCCCCGCTGCGCTCCTGGACCTAAAGAAAGTCCGTAAGGATAACTATAGTCAAAAACGTGTACTAACATCCCAAAACAAAAGACCCAATTTACTCTTTTTGACAGAAAAGTCCAACACCGTCCGGGTTGACGAAAACCGGAAATCCCGCGCCGCCGTCGTCGTCCGCCGGAGCCCCGCGCGGTTCGGAACCGCGCGGCGTGTCTCCGCGGACGACGCCCACGTGGCGCGGTGCCTCGCGCGGGTGCTGCCCGTGCGGCGGCCGCGCGGCGCCCGCGCGGTGCCCGCGCGGTTGCGGGTCCGCGTGGGTGCCGCCCGCGCGGTTGCGGGTCCGCGTGGGTGCCGCCCGCGCGGTAGCCGCGCGGCGCCCATGCGGTGCCCGCGCGGTTGCGGGTCCGCGTGGGTGCCGCCCGCGCGGTAGCCGCGCAGCGCCCATGCGGTGCCCGCGCGGTTGCGGGTCCGCATGGGTGCCGTCCGTGCGGTAGCCGCGCGGCGCCCGCGCGGGTATGGCCCGCGCGGTCACGTCGCCGCTTGCGGCGGCGGTGCCCGTCCGCGACTCTCCTCCCCGCGATGCCCTAGCGGCACCGCGCACCTCCGCCGTCCGTTCCGTGCCCTAGCATGGCGACGATGACGGCGACGGCGACGGATACGACGGAGAAACCCAAGAACTCAAATAAAAAGGACGACGGAAAAATCCCAAATAATTTGTAATAATTATTTTACTAACCGAAGATCGACGGGAAGGTTGTCCGGTCGCGTTCTTGCCTTCGGTTCGATGTCCGGGAAGATCGGGCTCCTTCGCTTTCTCCTTTCCCTTTCTTCCGGCTAGGGTTCCGTCTTTTCCTTTTTCTCTCCTCACCGATTAGGGTTTTTATTTTTTTCTTTTCTTTTCTTTCCGATAATCGTGATCCCTTATATAGCTCGTATTATATCTTTAATTAATTTCCTCTTTAATTCGTACGTAAGAGAATTCTATTTTCCGTCATCGGATAATTAATTAACTAATTAATTATCCCCTACGAGATAACCCACCTTATCTCTAACGGGTGCAAGATATTTTGCACGGATTCCGATGCATGACTAATCACCGTATCACTAGGAATTCCGTTCCAGGAGATCCCGATATCGAATTTCAGATCCGTTCGCACCGTCGGCCTTCTTTTTTCGCGCTCTATCGCAGAAAAATACCAGCACCACACACAGGCCAACTTTTAAGAATTAAATAATTTTATTTCACTTAAAGGCTTAAATGACTACATGTGAGTCAAAAATGCCCCTAAGGGCCGGATCACTACATATGTGCGGAGATTTACGTACATATGGCGGATCTGTTGGCGAGCCCGGGTCGCAGTTCCGACCCCGGGGCGTGACATAGCAGGTTTTAGGAACGAAACTTAGCGTTGGCATCGTTTTCACCTTGGACGGATGGACAGTTGGAGCGGGTGATCCGGGGTAGCAGATATGCTCCGAGCTTGCGGCCTCGAGTTTGATATTGGATGGTTTTGTTGCATATCCTGGTAGAGTTACTTATAGTTTAGTGGCCACGCTTGACTTTTAATGGCGCCTTACGGGGCTTCGTGAGGGCATCGGTGATGATTCCCTTGTGGTTAGGATGGCTTTGGTGAGCGAAAGCTCATGGGTTCAGATTTTGGTGGCGAAATTGTAGGGCCCCTGAACTCCTTACAGCTTTTTCCCGCATTTTCTCTGTGCAAACACCTGTTGATGGTGTATTCAGCCCATAGCGCATCAAATGGATGCCACAGATGGACCCTGTGAAGCTTTGGCTTGTTGTGTTTGGGCGGCGGCTGTTTTTGCCGAATGTTAGAGAGGTTTTAGGCCAAAGCGGAGGTTGGGAATTGGTTTTCCGTCGTTTTGGAGCTTGTCTGCCTATCTGGGAGCCCATTCGGGGTGTTATAGTGGTTTGCGCGCTTATTGGAATCAAGATTGCGACCCGGCGCGAAAAATGGATTAAATTTACCTTTCCGGGAGCCTCCGACAAATTTTGGAAGTGGATTTTGGCAAAATGGACGCCGTTTTTTGAATCAGCGCGCGAAAACGGTCAAGATGGGCTATTTACTTGCTGTTTTTGAGCTTGCGGGTACTGTTCACGCCGGAACAGTGTCTCCGGCGATGGCCGGCGGCGGCCGGCGGCGGCGGGCAGCGCCGGCGGGCGGCGGCGCAGCCTCGGGCAGGCGGCAGGCGGCGGCACGCGGCGCGGGCAGGGCGCGGGCAGGCGCCCGGGCGCGCGGGCAGGCGCGCGGTACACGGCACCGACGTGCGCCAGTGCGGGATGCCACGTGGCATTGTTCGGTTGGTTGGTCCACGGCGCGAGGTCCACGGACTGTGGGCATGGGTGCACGGTAGACCGGGTGGACACGTGGCATGCGGTTACTGGTTCGGTGTTGTGCTCCCGGTCCACGCAGGCTGTGGAGTGGTTGACCGGGGGCAGGTGGCCGTACGGCGGGCAGGTGGCCGTACGGGCGGGGGCAGGCGGTGACGTGCGCGGTGCAAGCGGCGACGTGTGCGGTGCACGGATTGCCGGGGCCACGTGGCGCGACGCCACTGGCGGGCGCGGGTGCGCCGGGCGCAGCGGGGCCCGGGGAAACACTGTGCTGGGCTACGTGGCGGGCCCGAATGGTTTCGGACTTGCACAGTAATGGGCCGGACCCATTACTGTAGCAGCCCGAAACATTCCGGCGCCCGGAAGTGGGGACACACAGGGAATTTCTTCAAAAGATTTTCTTCAGCCTATAAATCCCCAACCCGAGCCCTCTTCTTTGCTTTTTTTCTCTCAACCCTCACCCCTTCTGCCCGAGTCCCCTTAAGCAAAGTTGTTCATCTCTAATTGCTTGATCTTCCTGCCAAGTTCTAGGATTTTAGGAGGCTCAAATCCAGAGGTTCCCCATTTTACGGCGCGGCGCGATGTTGCATTCCTGGGTTCTTCTTCGGCGCAGCGACAGTGTTTTTGCTCCCCTGGGCTACCCCGAGATCATTTTGCCGTGATTCTTGCGCCGGCAGACTCCTAAGAGGTAGGACTTCATCTTTCGTTTTGGTCGCGCTTTCCCTTTTCGAGGTGTTGGCACGGATCCCGAGGCAAACAGTGACCCCTTTTTCTGTATGGATTTCCTTGACAGTCCTGAGGTATTTTGGCCATATCTTCGCGTACGAGCGTCTGACGGAAACAAGCTTATACAACTTTTTCATCTACGGATCACAAGGAACGCGCTCGTATTTTTCTTGGATTTTCCGGGGGATTATTTCGAGGTGAAAATTTCTGTTTTCTCAGTGAACAGTGCACAGTCTTTAGCACAGATTTTTGTTGTGATACCCCTCTTCCCGAATTTATATCTTGACTTACCGAACTCAGATTTGGGCGTGCAAGGTACCGTTGCGAAGCTATCGACGCGAGGATCGCCGTTATATTTTTCTTGGAATTTTCTGGGCACTTTATGCAGGTGATAATTTAACAGTTTTGAATCCTATGTTGTATGTGATTATAAGAGCAATAATTGGGAGCCTTAGTGTATTTAGTGGACCTTGTATTGTACCAGGAGTAGTACGGGTGTGCTGAACTTGTTGGAGCACAGGATTGGAGTTTTTGGTATTTTCAGCTGTACGGACCCGGACAGTTAGCACTTCAGGTGGGTGGTTGTTGTACTCCTCTCCTTTGGTATGCCCACTAGGGATGTCAGAATTCCCCTGATTTGTTGATGCTAACTTATTGATTGGTAGTCTTGCATGCCTTAGGGAAATTATTTAATGGTTATTGGATCCATGTGGAATTTGTGGTAGCATGTTTACTTTAATTGATCGCTTAATTATTCTGGACTGCATGTTTAGGGGCAGAATATAAATTGAGGACTGCAAAATGGATGATTGTTCATATGTGACTGTCACCTTAGCCTTTATCCTTTAAACTGATTATTCTTGGAAAATGGACAAAATATTGAGACAATGCATGATTAAACGGGTCACTTAATTATGTCACCTTTTACTGCTGTACTATCTTTTGGGACTTGACTTAGGAGAAACCATGCATTTATTCTTTTCTTCTCCTATTATTGATAGACTTGCGGCATAGTCGCTCGGGTTCAAGCGGATGTTGGAAAGTGTAGTCAGGTATTGGGGATTTGGGACAGGTTGGGCTTTTGACAGGGTGTTGCGGCGACCACGGATCTTGGGTGGTTGACCGGGTTGTTACTATTGCATCAGATTGGGTGTTTTGGGGATCGGGCTTTCTTTAGTGGACGGAGTTTCCCACTTCGATCATAGTCATGATCCAGTCCTACTATTATGAGACAGTGGTTACAGAGATGCTTGTTACAGTGATACTTTACTCGTGTGGGTCGCTCCCCTCGAGTGCCACTCCGGAGTAGGCTTTCCACGGTGCAGAGCGCCGGGCACCATGCTGGGTTCTTGAGTTCGACAGCAGAGCAGGCAGTGCCAGTGTTCACTGGCGGACAGATTGGGTCATTTTGACAGGCTTCTAGATTCTGATGCATCACTTTCTCCATCCTTATTGGTTGGTCATGTAGAGGCATATTGAGGATAGCATTTTATCAGTTGCTTCATTTATCTGCACCCTCATTTCTTCTCCTTTCCCCTTTTGCCTCTGATCACCTGGTGGGCATATCTGAGCAGGTTACCGACGCTTCGTGTATGTGGGAAATACCGCATGCACGGCGGATCTGTAGACGGGCCGGGTTCTGGTTTACACCCGGGGCGTGACAGATTAAGTTGGTATCAGAGCTTAGGGATAGGTCAGTTGGGACTTAGGAAACCCTAGGCTTTTGGACAGACCCCAGGATAATAGGGCGTGAGTGACGCGACTTGCTGCGAAAGTCGGTGATTCTTATAGTTAACTCTTCCTGTGTGTGAAGAGGGATCGACATAGTCTATTTCTGTTGAACCATTATGTTGGCTGCAGACAACATAAGGTTACAGAAATAGGGGGATGTCTTTTGACTTTCGCCAGATTGGGTCGTGTGGGGTTTTGTTATTGATGTTTGGTTTCTTGTGGCAGGATGCCTCCTCGACGTCGAATTCCCACTCGGGGTGTCCCTTCACCCCCTGTTGAGCCAAAGCAGCCTACACCCCCCGAGCTTACTGAGTTGAGGGCCTTGGTGGCCCAGTTTGCGGAGGGTCAGCGCCGCCAGGAGCAGAGGATCGATCAGCTGCTTGCCCAGAGAGAGGCACCCCCCGCGGCTGTCCCGGAGGCCCCTGTGCCTCCTGTAGCACCTTCCGTGCCGTCAGCGCCATCTTCGAGTAGCGGGGCTCCTGGAGCTTTTCAGCCTTTGACTGCGGAGGAGGAGCAGGATTTTGCTGACAAACTCTCCCAGTTTGTTCAGCGGGGACCACCTAGATTCTCGGGGCGGGATGCTCAGCCCCGGGCTGTTGGGAGATGGCTTTCTGCGATGGAGAAGCTTTTTCGGGACTTCTTCATCGACCCGAGGTATCGAGTGCACATGGCGGTGCACTGTTTGGACGGAGATGCTGATTTTTGGTGGCAGCGAGTTGAGCCACTGGAGTTCCGTATCACTCGGCAGTTGCCTTGGGAGGAGTTCCGGCGGATGGTGCGGGACACCTATTTCTCGACCAGTGTGAAGAAGAAGTTGGAGGACGACTTGAAGAACCTGCAGCAGGGCGATCGATCGGCCCATGCCTACTTCCAGGAGTTCATGGAGTTACTAAATTGTGTGCCTTTCATCGCCCGTGACGGCCCGCACCAGGTAGAGATGTTTGAGGCAGGCCTTCGCCCAGAGATTTTCACACTTGTGCATGCCCAGAGATTTCAGACCCTAGAGGCAGCCGCAGAGCACGCACAGTGGGTGGAGAGAGGTGATCAGGAGGTGGCCAGACGGAGGGCCGCGGTCGCGCAGAGTTCCGACAGGAAGCGACCAGCCCCAGAGGACGGGGGACAGGCCAGCTCTTGGAGACCGCCACGGCCGCCGCAGTCCCAGTCTTACGGCCGTGGGCGATCTGATCGGAGAGGGCCTGGTGGACCCCAGAGACCGCAGCAGCATCAGCAGCAGCACCAGCAGCAGAGATCGCAGCAGAGGTAGCAGAGATCTCAATAGCAGTCATCGAGACAGCAGCAGCAGCAGCCGAGACAGCCCCGATCTTCTGACCGATGTATTTTCTATGGAGGTCAGCATACCGCCGTCACTTGTGACCAGAGATGGGGTCGATGCTTTCGTTGTGGACAGCCGGGGCATGTGCGAGCTACTTGCCCCCTTGCTACCTCTTCGGCACCTTCTACGGCGTCGGCTCTATATCCCCCTCAGCAGCAGCGGCCATCAGCTCAGCGGCCTTATGCTCCAGCGAGCAGGCCGTCCACCTCCTATCCTATAGATTCCCGACCTCCAGCATCGAGCGGGCGGGTGTGTGCCGCCCAGTTGGCGGATTCTCCAGCGGCAGACCAGGTGGTGGCAGGTATTATTCTACTCTTTGGTATTCAGACTCGCACTTTATTCGACACTGGAGCATCTCATTCTTTCATTAGTCGAGCATTTGCATCCCTGCATGGTTTAGAGTTAGAGTCCTTGTCACATGCATTAGAGGTGCGGATTCCCGATCATATTTTGCATGTCGAGGAGCGTTGTGTGGCATGCCCGGTACAGTTAGGGCCTTGGATATTGCCTGCAGACTTGCTTGTCTTGCAGCAGCTCCAGGATTTTGATGTGGTACTAGGGATGGATTGGCTGTCATGGTATTCCGCCACTATCGACTGCAGAGAGAGGACGGTGACTCTTCGCGAGCCAGGACAGGAGGAGTTCATCTTCAGAGGCTGCCAGAGCTCGTTGTTCGCAGCGACCATTTCCTCGGCGAGGGCTAGGAGGGTGTTGAGCAGAGGATGTACTGCCTTTTTGGCCACGGTTGTGGAGGTGCCTACGGCGGCACTGGGACTCGAGGATATCCCTATTGTCCGAGAGTTCCCAGATGTGTTTCCCCCAGAGCTGACGACGATGCCGCCGGAGAGGGAGATTGAGTTCGTGATTGATGTGGTCCATGGGACTGCACCAATCTCAAAGGCACCCTATAGGATGGCGCCAGCCGAGTTAAGGGAGTTGAAAGCCCAGCTTCAGGATCTTTTGGATAGGGGCTTCGTCCGACCCAGTGTTTCTCCGTGGGGAGCGCCTGTGTTGTTTGTTAAGAAGAAGGATGGGTCACTCCGATTGTGCGTGGATTATAGGGAATTGAACAAAGTGACCATCCGGAACAAGTATCCCCTCCCCCGGATAGATGATTTGTTTGATCAGTTATAGGGAGCATCTGTGTTCTCGAAGATTGATCTGCAGTCCGGTTACCACCAGCTTAGGGTGAGGGCCGAGGACATCTCCAAGACGGCATTCAGATCGCGGTACGGGCATTATGAGTTCACGGTAATGCCTTTTGGGTTGACTAATGGCCCTGCCGCATTCATGGACTTGATGAACAGGATTTTTCAGCCGTTTTTGGATCGGTTTGTGGTGGTGTTCATAGATGATATTTTGATCTACTCCCGGAGTGATCTGGAGCACGAGGAGCACTTGAGGACCGTGCTACAGCTTCTGCGAGAGAAGAAGCTGTATGCTAAGTTCAAAAAGTGCGAGTTTTGGCTCCGGGAGGTTGCCTTTCTGGGTCATGTTGTTTCAGCTGCTGGTGTGTCCGTGGATCCGGCCAAGGTGGGTGCTATTCGAGATTGGCCGAGGCCGACGACTATCACCGAGGTGCGGAGCTTTCTTGGTTTGGCGGGCTACTATCGGCATTTCGTGGAGGGCTTTGCGAAGCTTTCCTCTCCCCTTACACGTTTGACCAGGAAAGGGGTTAAGTTCATTTGGAGCAAGACGTGCCAGAGCTGTTTTGAGGAGCTGAAGCAGAGGTTGATGACTGCTCCGATCCTTGCCCTCCCAGTTATGGGGGAAGGATTTGTGATTTATAGTGATGCCTCACATAGTGGTCTGGGGTGTGTATTGATGCAGCGTGGTAGGGTAATTGCCTATGCTTCACGGCAATTAAAGGACTATGAGAAAAATTACCCTACTCACGATCTTGAGTTGGCCGCGGTAGTGTTTGCTCTGAAGCTGTGGCGGCATTATTTGTATGGAGAGCATTGCGAGATATATACTGATCACAAAAGCTTGAAGTATCTGTTCACCCAAAAGGAGCTGAATTTGAGGCAACGCCGGTGGTTGGAGCTGCTAAAGGATTATGATCTGAGTATCCTTTATCATCCCGGCAAGGCCAATGTTGTGGCGGATGCTTTGAGCAGGAGGACGAGTCTGAGCTTTTTGATCTCGCAGCAGGCGCCGTTGGTCGAGCAGATGAGGCGGTTACAGTTGGAGGTAGTATCCCCTGGGGTCTCTGCTAGACTCATGTCTATGGTCTTGCAGCCCACTCTGTTGGAGAGGATCAGGGACACTCAGAGTGAGGACCCCCACTTGACGAGGATCAGGACGCAGCTTCAGGCGGATCAGATAGGGGATTTTTCTGTGGATAGCTCAGGAGTACTGCGGTACAGGGACCGAGTATGTGTGCCTATGGATCAGGAGATTAGAGATCAGATTTTGAGGGAGGCCCATTTTACACCTTATACCATCCATCCTGGAGGTACTAAGATGTATAAGGACCTCAAGGCACAGTTTTGGTGGTCCGGGATGAAGCATGACATTGGGAGATTCGTAGCTCATTGTTTAACTTGCCAGCAAGTGAAAGCAGAGCATCGCGTTCCTGCTGGTAAGTTGCAGAGTCTTCTAATTCCCGAGTGGAAATGGGACCACGTCACTATGGATTTCGTCACTGGATTGCCGAGGGCGCAGAGCGGGGCTGATGCGATCTGGGTTATTGTGGACAGACTCACCAAGTCGGCGCACTTCTTACCGGTTCAGATGACTTGGTCACTGGAGCGTTTGGCACAGTTATATCTGGATGAGATAGTGAGGCTTCACGGTATCCCTGCTTCGATTGTGTCAGATCGAGACCCGAGATTCGTATCACGCTTTTGGGGGAGTTTGCATTCAGCATTGGGGACTCAGCTCAGGTTTAGCACCGCTTTCCACCCACAGACCGATGGACAGTCAGACCGAAGGACTTCGGGACCGGATTTGCTTTTGGAGGCTGAGGAAAAGGTCAGAGTCATTCGACCTTGTGACAGCCCAGAGTCGTCAGAGGAGCTACGCCGACACTCGACGGCGAGACCTGGAGTTTCAGGTTGGTGATCATGTCTTCTTGAAGGTCTCGCCCTCGAAAGGGGTCCGGAGATTTGGAGTACGGGGAAAGCTCACTCCCCGCTTTATTGGACCCTTTGAGGTACTGGACAGAGTTGGTCCTGTGGCATACAGAGTTGCCTTGCCCCCACGCCTGGCCGGAGTTCACGATGTCTTCCACGTCTCAGCTCTGAGGAGATATGTTTTTGACCCGTCCCACGTGATTGACTTCACTTCGTTGGAGATTGGTGAGGACTTAGCCTACGAGGAGCGCCCGTTGCGGATTCTTGCTCGTGAGGTGAGGGAATTGCGCAATCGGGCCATTCCATATGTGAAGATCTTGTGGAGCAATCATGAGGAGCGAGAGGCTACATGGGAGCTGGAGACAGAGATGAGAGACGCCTACCCTTTCTTGTTTGAGGCTTCTAGTTGAGGTACGTCCATTTTGTTTTTCCTTGTTTCGAGGACGAAACTTTTTTTTAGTGGGGGAGGATGTAGGGCCCCTGAACTCCTTACAGCTTTTTCCCGCATTTTCTCTGTGCAAACACCTGTTGATGGTGTATTCGGCCCATAGCGCATCAAATGGATGCCACAGATGGACCCTGTGAAGCTTTGGCTTGTTGTGTTTGGCCGGCGGCTATTTTTGCCGAATGTTAGAGAGGTTTTAGGCCAAAGCGGAGGTTGGGAATTGGTTTTCTGTCGTTTTGGAGCTTGTCTGCCTATCTGGGAGCCCATTCGGGGTGTTAGAGTGGTTTGCGCGCTTATTGGAATCAAGATTGCGACCCGCCGCAAAAAATGGATTAAATTTACCTTTTCGGGAGCCTCCGACAAATTTTGGAAGTGGATTTTGGCAAAATGGACGCCGTTTTTAGAATCAGCGCGCGAAAACGGTCAAGATGGGCTATTTACTTGCTGTTTTTGAGCTTGCGGGTACTGTTCACGCCGGAACAGTGTCTCCGGCGATGGCCGGCGGCGGCCGGCGGCGGCGGGCAGCACCGGCGGGCGGCGGCGCAGCCTCGGGCAGGCGGCAGGCGGCGGCACGCGGCGCGGGCAGGGCGCGGGCAGGCGCCCGGGCGCGCGGGCAGGCGCGCGGTCCACGGCACCGACGTGCGCCAGTGCGGGATGCCACGTGGCATTGTTCGGTTGGTTGGTCCACGGCGCGAGGTCCACGGACTATGGGCATGGGTGCACGGTAGACCGGGTGGACACGTGGCATGCGGTTACTGGTTCGGTGTTGTGCTCCCGGTCCACGCAGGCTGTGGAGTGGTTGACGGGGGGCAGGTGGCCGTACGGCGGGCAGGTGGCCGTACGGGCGGGGGCAGGCGGCGACGTGCGCGGTGCAGGCGGCGACGTGCGCGGTGCACGGATTGCCGGGGCCACGTGGCGCGACGCCACTGGCGGGCGCGGGTGCGCCGGGCGCAGCGGGGCCCGGGGAAACACTGTGCTGGGCTACGTGGCGGGCCCAAATGGTTTCGGGCTTGCACAGTAATGGGCCGGGCCCATTACTGTAGCAGCCCGAAACATTCCGGCGCCCGGAAGTGGGGACACACAGGGAATTTCTTCAAAAGATTTTCTTCAGCCTATAAATCCCCAACCCGAGCCCTCTTCTTTGATTTTTTTCTCTCAACCCTCACCCCTTCTGCCCGAGTCCCCTTAAGCAAAGTTGTTCATCTCTAATTGCTTGATCTTCCTGCCAAGTTCTAGGATTTTAGGAGGCTCGAATCCCGAGGTTCCCCATTTTACGGCGCGGCGCGACGTTGCATTCCTGGGTTCTTCTTCGGCGCAGCGACAGTGTTTTTGCTCCCCTGGGCTACCCCGAGATCATTTTGCTGTGATTCTTGGGCCGGCAGACTCCTAAGAGGTAGGACTTCATCTTTCGTTTTGGTCGCGCTTTCCTGTTTCGAGGTGTTGGCACGGATCCCGAGGCAAACAGTGACCCCTTTTTCTGTATGGATTTCCTTGACAGTCCTGAGGTATTTTGGTAATATCTTCGCGTACGAGCGTTTGACGGAAACAAGCTTATACAACTTTTTCATCTACGGATCGCAAGGAACGCGCTCGTATTTTTCTTGGATTTTCCGGGGGATTATTTCGAGGTGAAAATTTCTGTTTTCTCAGTGAACAGTGCACAGTCTTTAGCACAGATTTTTGTTGTGATACCCCTCTTCCCGAATTTATATCTTGACTTACCGAACTCAGATTTGGGCGTCCAAGGTACCGTTGCAAAGATATCGACGCGAGGATCGCCGTTATATTTTTCTTGGAATTTTCTGGGCACTTTCTACAGGTGATAATTTAACAGTTTTGAATCCGATGTTGTATGTGATTATAAGAGCAATAATTGGGAGCCTTAGTGTATTTAGTGGACCTTGTATTGTACCAGGAGTAGTACGGGTGTGCTGAACTTGTTGGAGCACAGGATTGGAGTTTTTGGTATTTTCAGCTGTACGGACCCGGACAGTTAGCACTTCAGGTGGGTGGTTGTTGTACTCCTCTCCTTTGGTATGCCCACTAGGGATGTCAGAATTCCCCTGATTTGTTGATGCTAACTTATTGATTGGTAGTCTTGCATGCCTTAGGGAAATTATTTAATGGTTATTGGATCCATGTGGAATTTGTGGTAGCATGTTTACTTTAATTGATCGCTTAATTATTCTGGACTGCATGTTTAGGGGCAGAATATAAATTGAGGACTGCAAAATGGATGATTGTTCATATGTGACTGTCACCTTAGCCTTTATCCTTTAAACTGATTATTCTTGGAAAATGGACAAAATATTGAGACAATGCATGATTAAACGGGTCACTTAATTATGTCACCTTTTACTGCTGTACTATCTTTTGGGACTTGACTTAGGAGAAACCATGCATTTATTCTTTTCTTCTCCTATTATTGATAGACTTGCGGCATAGTCGCTCGGGTTCAAGCGGATGTTGGAAAGTGTAGTCAGGTATTGTGGATTTGGGACAGGTTGGGCTTTTGACAGGGTGTTGCGGCGACCACGGATCTTGGGTGGTTGACCGGGTTGTTACTATTGCATCAGATTGGGTGTTTTGGGGATCGGGCTTTCTTTAGTGGACGGAGTTTCCCACTTCGATCATAGTCATGATCCAGTCCTGCTATTATGAGACAGTGGTTACAGAGATGCTTGTTACAGTGATACTTTACTCGTGTGGGTCGCTCCCCTCGAGTGCCACTCCGGAGTAGGCTTTCCACGGTGCAGAGCGCCGGGCACCATGCTGGGTTCTTGAGTTCGACAGCAGAGCAGGCAGTGCCAGTGTTCACTGGCGGACAGATTGGGTCATTTTGACAGGCTTCTAGATTCTGATGCATCACTTTCTCCATCCTTATTGGTTGGTCATGTAGAGGCATATTAAGGATAGCATTTTATTAGTTGCTTTATTTATCTGCACCCCCATTTCTTCTCCTTTCCCCTTTTGCCTCTGATCACCTGGTGGGCATATCTGAGCAGGTTACCGACGCTTCGTGTATGTGGGAAATACCGCATGCACGGCGGATCTGTCGACGGGCCGGGTTCTGGTTTACACCCTGGGCGTGACAGAAATTGAGGCGCATTTTCGCATCGCGAGATAATGATTACTAACCGCTCAAATGTCGTCAAAAGAGATACGCGGACCGGTGGTGTGGTGACTTGGAATTCCAAGTCGGGGAGCAGGGTTGCTCAGGTTATTTTCGGCCAAGGGGGATCAGACGGTTCGATTTACGAGGCAAGTTGAGCTTGCGGTTTGTTTGAGACCTTGGAGCGGTTTGGTTCGTTAGCATATCGTTCAGGATACCACCAAGTCCCAACTGGATTTATAAGGTGTTCCCCGTGTCAATGCTTCAGTAGTAACTTTCTGACCCTGATGCGGATCTTAGCACGTGGGAACGAATAAGGCTATAACCGCTCATTTCCCAACGAAAATGTGATTATGGAAATTTTCGGTACCCGTTAAGGCTTATCGGTGCATCGGAATCCGTGGTAACGGTTACGAGACATTTCGGGTCATTGACACATATTTCGAGGAAAATGGGCGAAAATTCCTTATAAATTATGGGAATTTAGGGATTTTCGGATGTTAAGAAAAACCCTAGTTTTCGTTTCCCAAGAAATTGATTATTTCTTCCTCATTCGTGTGCGCTGGAGATCGGTGTCGATTCGTCATTGCCGTTGGAGATCGGAGGAGATTCTTCACCGTCGAAGCCGGAGGAGAACGCAGATTTGGCCCTCGTTGGGCACGGGCACCGTAGTTAAGGCCGCGCGCCGTCGCTACTGTCAAGCAGGCGCCGCCCGCGTTCCCAAGCCCGCGCACGCCCGCGATGCCCAGGCTGCGAGCCGCCTGCGCAGCTCGCATCACCCGCACAGCCTGTGCCGTCGCGCCGCCTGTGCAGCCTGCGTCGCCTGCGTTGCTCGCACTACCCGCACAGCCTGTGCCGCCGCGCCGCCTGCGCAGCCTGTGTCGGCCGCGTAGCCCTTGTCGCCGCGCATCCCGTGCAGCCGTGCAGCCTATACTGCCGCGCAGCTTGTGCTGCCACGCCACCTGCACTGCTCGGCTATCCCAGCGTCGTGTGACCAGCGTGTTGCACCGCGTGGTTCGAACCGCCGCCAATGTCTTGGTCGGTTTTCGATTAGCGAAATCGATTCGTCCGTCGTTGGGTCCTCGTCTGCATTTAACGGATCCCAGCGGTGGACGGTTTTTGTCTTCGGGAAGGGCTTGTGTCACACCCCGGGTGTAAACCAGAACCCGGGCCCTTCTACAGATCCGCCGTGCACACGGTATTTCCCGCGTACACGAAGCGTCGGTAACCTGCTCAGATATAAGAGATAAAAATAATAGAGCATAAGATCAGAGCTGAACTAGAAACTACAACATCTCATACCAAAGCTGAAAATAAAGTAAAGAACGACTGTAAATAAATACAAGTACTCTCCCAGCTCACCACAAATATACGACCAGCTGGCTAAAGCCAGACCCAAAAGAGAGTACAACAAAAACTGTCTGAGAAGATAAGGGTACATCAAAAGTCCAGCTAGCTACTGTCGGGTGGACTCTCTATCTAGTCCGCCATCCCCTTACCTCGATCAGTTGCTGACGACCCAGCAACTCCCGCAGAAGACTGCAAAACAAAGGGAGAAAAAAAAACAAAGAAAGGACGATGGGGGTAAGAACTACTATAAAAACAGTAGCCTCCCCTAGTGGGTAAAACCTCAACTCAGACATGCCCACTAGGTCTACCAGAGGCAAAAGGGAAGAAAAGGTGGTAAGCTATAAAGATAACTACAGATGGAAATGCTACCACTAGTATGCCTCTAAAATGCCGAGCTAAAAGAATAGATAAATGTATGCATCAGTACATGAATGCCTGCCTGAATAAACCCAATCAATAGACCAGTAATCACTGGCACTGCCTGCTCTGCTGGCGAACTCAAGAACTCAATCGCGGGATACATACCGACTTCGGACCGGTACGGTCGCATCCCAGGATAAGTAGCAGATCGGCATCGAACCGTCCGATCGCATACAAAAGTAAGTAACATACCGGCATCGATCCGTCCGATCGCACACTCCGGAGTGGCACTCGAGGGGAGCGACCCACACGAGTAAAGTAGCACTGTAACGAGTATCACTGTAACAAGTATCACTATATAGCAGGACTGGATCATGACAATGATCAAAGTGGGGAAAAACCCTCTACTAAAGATAACCCGATCCCCCAATCAATGCGATAATAATCAATAAGTGGGAAACTCCATCCACTAGAGGAATCCTATCCCCAATCTGATGGATAAGTAAACATCCGGTCAACCGTCTAATATCCGCGGTTGCCGCAATAACCCAAAACCCCAATCTAGTATGACGAACCCACTCAACAAACCCAGCTACACTATCCTACAACCTTGCTCAACCCGAGCAATACCCCAAATATCACCCTGAAAGGAGAAGAGGTGACAACATGGTTTCTCCTAAGTCAAATTCCAAAGATAGTGTAGCAGTAAATAGTGGCCTATCTAGATGTCCATACAAGCATGCAAATGTCCTCATCTAGAATAGAAGGAAAAGCGTCCACCAGTGTGCTCACATATAATAAATCGTAATGTCCCAATATACTAATCTATTCACAAGAATAGTACGATAAAGCAATGAGCTCCAACACCAATGTGTCAAAGTGATGATCCCTTTTTACATAATCACTAAGTACTAACATACAACTGATCATGCTGTTCCAGATAATTAAATACTTTAACAGGAGTGATTATGGCATAATGATCATGTTCCAATACCTTTGTCTCAATCACATGGATAGGCTATCAATTAAGTGGTCCCTTTTTGCATGCAAGGTTATCAATATTTGTTCAACATTTTCTAACATCGGGTTATTCTGATATTCCTAGTGAGCATACCAAAAGAGAGGGATACAACAACCACCCACCTCGAGAAGTGTGCACAACAACAATACGAGATCCCTCGCTGCCAAGATCCTCAAACTCCAATAATCTCCACAATACGAGGACTGCGATAACACTGCAAACATACCAACCAAAGTCCAATTAAACATACTATTCCACAATCAATCCCTGTCTCCTAAAATCAGTCAAGAATATGCTCGATTTCCACCTGTAAGAGGGTCTCTGAAAAATCCAACAAAAATACCACTGCGATCATCGCGTCGAGCCCTTCGAAACGAGTACCTGCACGCCCCAAACCGAGTTTCGTAGGTCAAGTTACAAAATCAACAGGGTGACTACCTCAATCATCCCAAGTACAAAAATCTGTAAAACTTTGCTCTGAAAAAGTGGGATTTTCACCTTCGAAGAAAACTCAAAAAATTCCAAGGAAAATACGATGATGTTCCTAGCGACGCGTAGATAGAAATCAAGGATTGGCACGCCTCAATTTGATGTCCGGGTGCGAAGATATCGGCAAAATACTCCGGTGTTGTCCAAAACAGTACACAGCAAACAGGGGATCAACAGTGCCTCGGGAACCATGACAAAAGTCTGGAATACGAAAAAACGATCAACATGAAAAACAAAGCCCTACCTCTCAGGAACACATCGGCGCAAGAATCGTCGAAAACGGAGGTCGGAGAAGGCCAAGGGAGTCCTCGGACCGAAATGCGACGAAAAGGGCAAATAAGGAAAGTGCGTCGCAGTGCGCCGGAAAAATGCTAACCTCGAAGTGCGTGCCACCAAAATTCTGAAACTTCCTCAGAAGATAGAGCACAAGATGATGTTCATCTTTTCTTCAGGGCTCAGCATGAGGTGAGCTAGGGAAAAGCCCCAAATCGCAGGCCAAAGGAGCTATTTATAGCCAAAAAGCAACAAATCCAAAAATACCCAACAAGTCCCAAGTTTCGGGCGCTTGCCGAAATCGGGCTGCTACAGTAACGGGCCCGGCCCGTTACTGTGCGCGCCCGAAACCACCTCGGCCCGCCACGCGGCCCAACCGCGCCCCGCGCGCCCGGTGCACGTGCGCCCGCCTATCACGGCGCGCCGCGTGGCGCACGGTCCACGGCGGGAACCGTGGGCCGCGGTTCACACCGGGCCACCCGGGTCCATGCACCCACCAATGGCCGAGCTCCACGTGGCCACGCGGGGCCCACGGTGCGCCGCGCACGGCGCCCGGTCGCGCGTGCGCTGACCCACCAGTCCCAGCGCGCCACGTGGCACCCCCTACACCCGCTGCGCCCGGTGCACGAAACTGATGCTCCCGCCGAACCCGTAGCCGCCACGTGTCCAATTCTCCGGTGCACGCCGGGCCCGTGGACCGCCCGCCTGCCCGCTTGCCCGCGCGCCTGCCCGCTCCTGCCCGCGTGCCCGTGCGCTTGCCCGCGCCTGCCCGCGGCCGCCCTCCGCCGCTACGCCGCCGTGCTCCGCCTCCCGCCGGTCGCCGCCGGTCTGCCGGAGTTACTGTTCCGGCTTGAACAGTAACCAATGCCGAAAAAATCAAGCAAATAACCCAATTTCATCGTTTTCGTGCGCTGAATTCAAATCCGCTGTCCGTTTTGCCAAATTCCGCTTCTAAAATTTGTCAAAGGCATCCGAAAAGGTATTCTTAATCCAAATTTCACGCTGGATCCAATCCTGAGGTCCGATTCGCGCACAAACACCTCCAACACACAGCAAAGGCCTCCGAAAGCTGCTAAACACACTACAGAAGCTCCGATGACCCAACAGCAAGCCTCTTGTGGAAATTCGGGTCCTCACATCCTCCCCCACTAAAAGAAAGTTTCGTCCTCGAAACTAAGAAGCAAGACAAACGTACCTCAGCTCGAATCCTCCAACAAGAAAGGATAGGTATCCTGCATCAACTCCTCCAACTCTCAAGCGGCCTCCCGATCCTCGTACCCAAAGTCCTCCCCAAACTCCAGTGGGGTTAGTCAAACACATGTGCAGGATCAAATACATACTTCCTCAAAGCAGAAACGTGAAACACGTCATGAACTCCAGCCAGGGGTGGAGGAAAAGTAACTCAAAAAATAACAGGGCCAACTCTCTCCAGTACCAAAAAGGGTCCAATAAACCGGGGACTACACTATATCCGAACTCCAAATCTCCGGACCCCTGACAAAGGCGAGACTTTCAAAAAGACATGATCACCAATCTGAAACATTAAGTCTCGCCGTCGGGTATCAGCATAACTCCTCCGTCAACTCAGGGCGGTCACAAGATGTCGTCGAATCAATCTAACCTTTTCCTCTGCCTCTGCCAGTAGATCAGGACTCCAAGTCTTCCTCTCACCCACGTCACTTCAATATAGGGGTGTCCGACACTAGTGTTCAAACAACGCTTCAAACAGAGACATCTGAATGCTCGCTTGGTAGCCGTTGTTGTACGCAAACTCAACCAACAGTGCCTGCTGCGAGATCATCATACTCAGACTCGTCCTCCTACTCCAAGCATTTTCCACAACATTGGCCTTGCCGGGATGACAAAGGATACTCACATCATAATCCTCGAACAACTCTAGCCACCGGCGTTGCCTCAAGTTCAACTCCTTCTGAGTGAACAGATACTTTAATCTTTTATAATCCATGAAGATCTCGCAGTGCTCTCCATACAAATAATCCCACCACAGCTTCAAAGCAACCACGACCGTTGCCAACTCAAGATCATGCGTAGGGTAATTTTTCTCATAGTCCATCAATTGCTGTGAAGCGTAGACAATTACCCTACCATGTTGAATCAGTACACACCCCAGACCACTATGAAAGGCGTCGCTGTAAGTCACAATTCCATGATAGAAGCTGGCCAAACCAAGAAAACTCAGCATCCCGATGATAGTCGTCAGCTTCGGCCAATCTCGAATAGCATCCATCTTGGCCGGATCAACTGCCACTCCCGTAGCTGAAACTACGTGCCCCAAAAAGGCGACCTTCCGGAGCCAAAATCAGCCCTTCATAAGCTTGGCATACAGCTTCTTCTCTCACAGAAGCTGTAGCACTGTCCTCAAGTGCTCCATAGGCTCCACATCACTCCGGGAGTAATTCAGAGTCATCACTAAATACTGCGACAAACCGATCCAAAAACGGCTGAATATCATGTTCACCAATTCCATAAATGCGGTAGGGGCATTCTTCAATCCAATTGGCATCATTGTGAACTCATAAAGCCCGTACCGAGATCTGAATGCCGTTTTGGAGAAATCCTCGGCCCTCTCACTCAGCTGGTGGTAGCCGAACTAAAGATCAATCTTCGCAAATACCGAAGCTCCCAATAATCAATGCACAGTCGAAGTGAATCATCCGCCTTCACCACAAACAACTCACGCGCTCCCCACGACGACACGCTGGGTCTAACAAAACCCTAGTCCAACAGATCCTATAATTACGCCTTCAGTTCCCTCAGCTCAGCAGGCGCCATCCGAAAGCGGTGCCTTCAAGATTGGCGTGGTTCCCGGGACCACGTCAATCGCAACTCTATCTCCCTCTCTGGCGGCATAGTCATCAACTCAAAGGGGAAAACATATCTGGAAACTCGCAGATAATGGGGATATCCTCGAGTCCCTATGCCACCGTAGGCACCTCCACGATAGTGGCCAGAAAGACAATGCAACCTCTACTCAACATTCACCTAGCCCTCGCCAAAGAAATAGTCGCAGTGAACAGCGTGCTCTGGCAACCTCTGAAGATAAACTCCTCCAGTCCTGGCTCGCGGAGAGTCACCATCCTCTCTCTGCAGCCAATAGTGGCACAATACCGCGACAACCAATCCATCCCTAATATCAAGTCAAAATCCTGGAGCTGCCGCAAGACAAGCAAGTTTGCAGGCAAGATCCAAGGTCCCAAATGTACCGAGCAAGCGACACAATACTCCTTGACATGCAAAACATGATCAGGAATCTGAACCTCTAATGCATATGACAAGGACTCTATCTCTATACCATGAAGGGATGCAAATGCTCGACTAAAATAAAGAATGAGATGTTCCAGTGTCAACAAAGTACGAGTCCAATGTCAGAAAGTAAGGTAATACCTGCCACCACCTGGTCGGCCGCTGAGGAGTTCGCCAACTGGGCAGCATATACTCGCCCGCTCTGTGCTGGAGGCCGGTAGTCGGTGCGATGGGAAGAAGATGGCCTGCTCGCTGGAGCATAAGGCCGCTGAGCTGGTGGCCGCTGCTGAGGTGAATGAGGAGCCGACGCCGAAGAAGGTGCCGATGAAGGAGAAAGGGGGCAGGTAGCTCGCACATGCCCAGGCTATCCGCACCGAAAACATCGACCCCACCTCAAGTCACATTTATCTGACGGGTGCTGCCCCCTGCAGAAAACACACCTGTCTGACGGCCGGATCTGCCTCGGCTGCGATCTCTGCTGCTGCTGCTGTGGTGGCCTCTGGGATCCACCAGTCCCTCGCCCCTCCGAACGCCCACGGCCATAAAACTGGGGCCGCGGCGATCATGGCGGTCTCCATGAAATGGCCTGTCCCCCGTCATCTGGGGCTGGTCGCTTCCTGTCAGAGCTCTGCGCGACCATACCCCTCTGTCTGGCTGCCACATGACCTCCTCTCTCAATCCACTGTGCATGCTCCGCGGCCCCCTCGAGGGTCTGAAGCCTCTGAGCATGCACTAAGGTGTAAATCTCAGGACGGAGGCCTGCCTCGAATAACTCCACCTGGTGCGGACCATCACGAGCGACGAAAGGCATACAGTCGAGCAACTCCATGAACTCCTGAAAATAAGTCTGAACCGATCGGTCCTCCTGCTGAAGGTTCTTCAAATCATCCTCCAATTTCCTCTTCATGCTGGTTGAGAAGTAGGTATCCAATACCATCCGTCAAAACTCATCCCACGGTAGCTGTCGGGTAATCCGGAACTCTAATGGCTCTACCCGATGCCACCAAGCATCTGCATCACCATCCAAACAGTGCACCGCCATATGCACTCGGTACCTCGGATCTATGAAAAAGTCCCTGAAAAGCTTCTCCATCGCAGAAAGCCATCTCCCAACGTCCCAGGGCTGTGCATCCCGCCCTGAAAATCATGGCGGTCCTCGCTGAACAAACTTGGTGAGTTTGTCGGCGATGTCCTACTCCTCCTCCGCAGTCAATGGCTGGATAGCTCCTGGAGCCCCACTACTAGATGATGGCGCCGATGGAACAGAAGGTACAACTGGAGGCACACGGGCCTCAGAAACAGCCGGGAGTGGTGCCTCTCTCTGCGCAAGAAACTGGTCCATCCTCTGCTCCTGTCGGCGCTGACCCTCAGCAAATTGGGCCACCAAGGCCCTCAACTCACTAAGCTCAGAGGGTCTGGACTGCTCCGGCTCATCCGGGGGTATAGGAGTACCCCGGATAGGGATCTGGCGTCGGGGAGGCATCCTGCCACAAGAAACCAAATATCAGCAACAAAACCCCACACGACCCAATCTAGCGAAAGTCAAACACATTCCCCTATTTCTGTAACTTTATGTTGTCTGCAGCCAACATAATTGTTCAACAGAAATAGAATATGTCGATCCCTCTTCACTCTCAGGAAGAGTCAATAAAATAAATCAAAGACTTTCGTAAAATATCACGCCACTCACGCCCTATCCTCCTAGGGTCTGTCCAAAAAGCCTAGGGTTTCCTAAGTCCCAACTGACCTATCCCTAAGCTCTGATACCACCTAGTCTGTCACGCCCCGGGTGTAAACCAGAACCCAGGCCCGTCTACAGATCCGCCGTGCACACGGTATTTCCCGCGTACACGAAGCGTCGGTAACCTGCTCAGATATAAGAGATAAAAATAATAGAGCATAAGATCTGAGCTGAACTAAAAACTACAACATCTCATACCAAAGCTGAAAATAAAGTAAAGAACGACTGTAAATAAATACAAGTACTCTCCCAGCTCACCACAAATATACGAACAGCTGGCTAAAGCCAGACCCAAAAGAGAGTACAACAAAAACTGTCTGAGAATATAAGGGTACATCAAAAGTCCAGCTAGCTACTGTCGGGTGGACACTCTATCTAGTCCGCCATCCCCTTACCTCAATCAGTTGCTGACGACCCAGCAACTCCCGCAGAAGACTCTGCAAAACAAAGGGAGAAAAAAAAACAAAGAAAGGATGATGGGGGTAAGAACTACTATAAAAACAGTAGTCTCCCCTAGTGGGTAAAACCTCAACTCAGACATGCCCACTAGGTCTACCAGAGGCAAAAGGGAAGAAAAGGTGGTAAGCTATAAAGATAACTACAGATGGAAATGCTACAACTAGTATGCCTCTAAAATGCCGAGCTAAAAGAATAGCTAAATGTATACATCAGTACATGAATGTCTGCCTGAATAAACCCAATCAATAGACCAGTAATCACTAGCACTGCCTGCTCTGCTGGCGAACTCAAGAACTCAATCGCGGGATACATACCGACTTCGGACCGGTACGGTCGCATCCCAGGATAAGTAGCAAATCGGCATCGAACCGTCCGATCGCATACAAAAGTAAGTAACATACCGGCATCGATCCGTCCGGTCGCACACTCCGGAGTGGCACTCGAGGGGAGCGACCCACACGAGTAAAGTAGCACTGTAACGAGTATCACTGTAACAAGTATCACTATATAGCAGGACTGGATCATGACAATGATCAAAGTGGGGAAAAACCCTCTACTAAAGATAACCCGATCCCCCAATCAATGCGATAATAATCAATAAGTGGGAAACTCCATCCACTAGAGGAATCCTATCCCCAATCTGATGCATAAGTAAACATCCGATCAACCGTCTAATGTTCGCGGTTGCCGCAATAACCCAAAACCCCAATCTAGTATGACGAACCCACTCAACAAACCCGGCTACACTATCCTACAACCTTGCTCAACCCGAGCAATACCCCAAATATCACCCTGAAAGGAGAAGAGGTGACAACATGGTTTCTCCTAAGTCAAATTCCAAAGATAGTGTAGCAGTAAATAGTGGCCTATCTAGATGTCCATAAAAGCATGCAAATGTCCTCATCTAGAATAGAAGGAAAAGCATCCACCAGTGTGCTCACATATAATAAATCGTAATGTCCCAATATACTAATCTATTCACAAGAATAGTATGATAAAGCAATGAGCACCAACACCAATGTCTCAAAGTGATGATCCCTTTTTACATAATCACTAAGTACTAACATACAACTGATCATGCTGTTCCAGATAATTAAATACTTTAACAGGAGTGATTATGGCATAATGATCATGTTCCAATACCTTTGTCTCAATCACATGGATAGGCTATCAATTAAGTGGTCCCTTTTTGCATGCAAGGTTATCAATATTTGTTCAACATTTTCTAACATCGGGTTATTCTGATATTCCTAGTGAGCATACCAAAAGAGAGGGATACAACAACCACCCACCTCGAGAAGTGTGCACAACAACAATACAAGATCCCTCGCTGCCAAGATCCTCAAACTCCAATAATCTCCACAATACGAGGACTGCGATAACACTGCAAACATACCAACCAAAGTCCAATTAAACATACTATTCCACAATCAATCCCTGTCTCCTAAAATCAGTCAAGAAGATGCTCGATTTCCACCTGTAAGAGGGTCTTTGAAAAATCCAACAAAAATACCACTGCGATCGTCGCGTCGAGCCCTTCGAAACGAGTACCTGCACGCCCCAAACCGAGTTTCGTAGGTCAAGTTACAAAATCAACAGGGTGACTACCTCAATCATCCCAAGTACAAAAATCTGTAAAACTTTGCTCTGAAAAAGTGGGATTTTCACCTTCGAAGAAAACTCAGAAAATTCCAAGGAAAATACGATGATGTTCCTAGCGACGCGTAGATAGAAATCAAGGATTGGCACGCCTCAATTTGATGTCCGGGTGCGAAGATATCGGCAAAATACTCCGGTGCTGTCTAAAACAGTACACAGCAAACAGGGGATCAACAGTGCCTCAGGAACCATGCCAAAAGTCCGAAATACGAAAAAACAATCAAAATAAAAAACAAAGCCCTACCTCTCAGGAACACATCGGCGCAAGAATCGTCGAAAACGGAGGTCGGAGAAGGCCAAGGGAGTCCTCGGACCGAAATGCGACGAAAAGGGCAAATAAGGAAAGTGCGTCGCAGTGCGCCGGAAAAATGCTAACCTCGAAGTGCGTGCCACCAAAATTCTGAAACTTCCTCAGAAGATAGAGCACAAGATGATGTTCATCTTTGCTTCAGGGCTCAGAATGAGGTGAGCTCGGGAAAAGCCCTAAATCGCAGGCCAAAGGAGCTATTTATAGCCAAAAAGCAACAAATCCAAAAATACCCAACAAGTCCCAAGTTTCAGGCGCTTGCCGAAATCGGGCTACTACAGTAACGGGCCCGGCCCGTTACTGTGCGCGCCCGAAACCACCTCGGCCCGCCACGCGGCCCAACCGCGCCCCGCGCGCCCGGTGCACGTGCGCCCGCCTAGCACGGCGCGCCGCGTGGCGCACGGTCCACGGCGGGAACCGTGGGCCGCGGTTCACGCCGGGCCACCCGGGTCCATGCGCCCACCAATGGCCGAGCTCCACGTGGCCACACGGGGCCCACGGTGCGCCGCGCACGGCGCCCGGTCGCGCGTACGCTGACCCACCAGTCCCAGCGCGCCACGTGGCACCCCCTACACCCGCTGCGCCCGGTGCACGAAACTGATGCTCCCGCCGAACCCTAAGCCGCCACTTGTCCAATTCTCCGGTGCACGCCGGCCCCGTGGACCGCCCGCCTGCCCGCTCGCCCGCGCGCCTGCCCGCTCCTGCCCGCGCGCCCGTGCGCCTGCCCGCGCCTACCCGCAGCCGCCCTCCGCCGCTGCGCCGCCGTGCTCCGCCTCCCGCCTGTCACCGCCGGTCTGCCGGAGTTACTGTTCCGGCATGGACAGTAACCAATGCCGAAAAAATCAATCAAATAACCCAATTTCGTCGTTTTCGCACGCTGAATCCAAATCCGCTGTCCGTTTTGCCAAATTCCGCTTCTAAAATTTGTCAAAGGCATCCGGAATGGTATTCTTAATCCAAATTTCGCGCTGGATCCAATCCTGAGGTCCGATTCGCGCACAAACACCTCAAACACACAGCAAAAGCCTCCGAAAGCTGCTAAACACACTGCAGAAGCTCCGATGACCCAACAGCAAGCCTCTTGTGGAAATTCGGGTCCTCACATCCTCCCCCACTAAAAGAAAGTTTCGTCCTCGAAACTAAGAAGCAAGACAAACGTACCTCAGCTCGAATCCTCCAACAAGAAAGGATAGGTATCCTGCATCAACTCCTCCAACTCTCAAGCGGCCTCCCGATCCTCGTACCCAAAGTCCTCCCCAAACTCCAGTGGGGTTAGTCAAACACATGCGCAGGATCAAATACATACTTCCTCAAAGCAGAAATGTGAAACACGTCATGAACTCCAGCCAGGCGTGGAGGAAAAGTAACTCAAAAATAACAGGGCCAACTCTCTCCAGTACCAAAAAGGGTCCAATAAACCGGGGACTACACTATATCCGAACTCCAAATCTCCGGACCCCTGACAAAGGCGAGACTTTCAAAAAGACATGATCACCAATCTGAAACATTAAGTCTCGCCGTCGGGTATCAGCATAACTCCTCCGTCAACTCAGGGCGGTCACAAGATGTCGTCGAATCAATCTAACCTTTTCCTCTGCCTCTGCCAGTAGATCAGGACTCCAAGTCTTCCTCTCACCCACGTCACTTCAATATAGGGGTGTCCGACACTAGTGTTCAAACAACGCTTCAAACGGAGACATCTGAATGCTCGCTTGGTAGCCGTTGTTGTACGCAAACTCAACCAACAGTGCCTGCTGCGAGATCATCATACTCAGACTCGTCCTCCTACTCCAAGCATTTGCCACAACATTGGCCTTGCCGGGATGACAAAGGATACTCACATCATAATCCTCGAACAACTCTAGCCACCGGCGTTGCCTCAAGTTCAACTCCTTCTGAGTGAACAGATACTTTAATCTTTTATAATCATGAAGATCTCGCAGTGCTCTCCATACAAATAATGCCGCCACAGCTTCAAAGCAACCACGACCGTTGCCAACTCAAGATCATGCGTAGGGTAATTTTTCTCATAGTCCATCAATTGCTGTGAAGCGTAGACAATTACCCTACCATGTTGAATCAGTACACACCCCAGACCACTATGAAAGGCGTCGCTGTAAGTCACAATTCCATGATAGAAGTGGCCAAACAAGAAAACTCAGCATCCCGATGATAGTCGTCAGCTTCGGCCAATCTCGAATAGCATCCATCTTGGCCGGATCAACTGCCACTCCCGTAGCTGAAACTACGTGCCCCAAAAAGGCGACCTTCCGGAGCCAAAATCAGCCCTTCATAAGCTTGGCATACAGCTTCTCTCTCACAGAAGCTGTAGCACTGTCCTCAAGTGCTCCATAGGCTCCACATCACTCCGGGAGTAATTCAGAGTCATCACTAAATACTGCGACAAACCCATCCAAAAACGGCTGAATATCATGTTCACCAATTCCATAAATGCGGTAGGGCATTCTTCAATCCAATTGGCATCATTGTGAACTCATAAAGCCCGTACCGAGATCTGAATGCCATTTTGGAGAAATCCTCGGCCCTCTCACTCAGCTGGTGGTAGCCGAACTAAAGATCAATCTTCCCAAATACCGAAGCTCCCAATAATCCATGCACAGTCGAAGTGAATCATCCGCCTTCACCACAAACAACTCACGCGCTCCCCACGACGACACGCTGGGTCTAACAAAACCCTAGTCCAACAGATCCTATAATTACGCCTTCAGTTCCCTCAGCTCAGCAGGCACCATCCGAAAGCGGTGCCTTCAAGATTGGCGTGGTTCCCGGGACCACGTCAATCGCAACTCTATCTCCCTCTCTGGCGGCATAGTCATCAACTCAAGGGGGAAAACATATCTGGAAACTCGCATATAATGGGGATATCCTCGAGTCCCAGTGCCACCGTAGGCACCTCCACGATAGTGGCCAGAAAGACAATGCAACCTCTGCTCAACATCCACCTAGCCCTCGCCGAAGAAATAGTCGCTGCGAACAGCGTGCTCTGGCAACCTCTGAAGATAAACTCCTCCAGTCCTGGCTCGCGGAGAGTCACCGTCCTCTCTCTGCAGCCAATAGTGGCACAATACCGCGACAACCAATCCATCCCTAATATCAAGTCAAAATCCTGGAGCTGCCGCAAGACAAGCAAGTTTGCAGGCAAGATCCAAGGTCCCAACTGTACCGAGCAAGCGACACAATACTCCGTGACATGCAAAACATGATCAGGAATCTGAACCTCTAATGCATGTGACATGGACTCTATCTCTATACCATGAAGGATGCAAATGCTCGACTAAACTAAAGAATGAGATGTTCCAGTGGTCAACAAAGTACGAGTCCAATGTCAGAAAGTAAGGTAATACCTGCCACCACCTGGTCGGCCGCTGAGGAGTTCGCCAACTGGGCAGCATATACTCTCCCGCTCTGTGCTGGAGGTCCGGTAGTCGGTGGGATGGGAAGAAGATGGCCTGCTCGCTGGAGCATAAGGCCGCTGAGCTGGTGGCCGCTGCTGAGGTGAATGAGGAGCCGACGCCGAAGAATGTGCCGATGAAGGAGAAAGGGGGCAGGTAGCTCGCACATGCCCAGGCTGTCCGCACCGAAAACATCGACCCCACCTCAAGTCACATTTATCTGACGGGTGCTGCCCCCTGTAGAAAACACACCTGTCTGACGGCCGGATCTGCCTCGGCTGCGATCTCTGCTGCTGCTGCTGTGGTGGCCTCTGGGGTCCACCAGTCCCTCGTCCCTCCAGAACGCCCACACGGCCATAAACTGGGGCCGCGGCGATCGTGGCGGTCTCCAATGAAATGGCCTGTCCCCCGTCATCTGGGGTGGTCGCTTCTTGTCAGAGCTCTGCGCGACCATACCCCTCTTGTCTGGGCTGCCACATGACCTCCTCTCTCAATCCACTGTGCATGCTCCACGGCCCCCTCGAGGGTCTAAAGCCTCTGAGCATGCACTAAGGTGTAAATCTCAGGACGGAGGCCTGCCTCGAATAACTCCATCTGGTGCGGACCATCACGAGCGACGAAAGGCACACAGTCGAGCAACTCCATGAACTCCTGAAATAAGTCTGAACCGATCGGTCCTCCTGCTGAAGGTTCTCAATTGTCCTCCAATTTTCTCTTCACGCTGGTTGAGAAGTAGGTATCCAATACCATCCGTCGAAACTCATCCCACCGGTAGCTGTCGGGTAATCCGGAACTCTAATGGCTCTACCCGATGCCACCAAGCATCTGCATCACCATCCAAACAGTGCACCGCCATATGCCCTCGGTACCTCGGATCTATGAAAAAGTCCCTGAAAAGCTTCTTCATCGCAGAAAGCCATCTCCCAACGTCCCAGGGCTGTGCATCCCGCCCTGAATATCTAGGCGGTCCTCGCTTGAACAAACTTGGTGAGTTTTGTCGGCGATGTCCTGCTCCTCCTCCGCAGTCAATAGCTGGATAGCTCCTGGAGCCCCACTACTAGATGATGGCGCCGATGGAACAGAAGGTACAACTGGAGGCACAGGGGCCTCAGAAACAGCCGGGAGTGGTGCCTCTCCCTGCGCAAGAAACTGGTCCATCCTGTTACGGCATTTTGGTGTTGGCATATTTCGTGAGTCAAGTCAGTGAGTTGAGTCGGAGTCTAAAGGGATCAAATTGTCAATCAGCAATCAAAGACTTAGAGAAGATTCAACAATAGCTCAAGTTGACACTCAGTGTCTTGAATCTTGAAGATTGAAGTTGAAGAATTGTGGATCAGTTACATCAATCTCAAGACAGAAAGTATTCAAAGAGGGATCAGGTATGTTTAACTAAATAATTGTGGTGATCCGAATACTTTCTTATAGTGTAGAAACACTTGGATGAACTTTTAATTGCATAATAATTCAAAAACTGGTGTTCGGACTTGTTCAGGATCCGGATCAGAGCCAACAATCCGGATCCCGA
The DNA here is from genome assembly GCA_029204045.2 of Tillandsia leiboldiana. Taxonomy (NCBI): domain Eukaryota; kingdom Viridiplantae; phylum Streptophyta; class Magnoliopsida; order Poales; family Bromeliaceae; genus Tillandsia; species Tillandsia leiboldiana. The sequence goes on along the minus strand of JAQNDB010000118.1, from coordinate 40,956 downwards.
AGGTTGTTTGCTTCATACAAGACTTCAATCCGGATCCATGCAATTTCCGATCGGATCCCGAATGTTAAGTTTTCTGATTTGTATGAACGATCCGAATCGGGCCTTGCAATCCGGATCCCGAAACCCTTGGTTTTCTGGAATCGTCAATCTCGTTACGACGATCCGGATCGCAATAAATCTGATCCGGATCGCCGTCCTAAAAAATTTCCAGATAAGGTATGTTTTTGATTCTTATCTCTTTCCAAGGTTTCTAAACTATAAATAGACACTTAGGGTTTCTCAAAAACGGTGGGAGCTACGGCCGATCAATTTCTAAAACACTTGAGAGCAACCCTAGAGGCTAGGTTTCATCGTTCTTCTTTATAGCCTCTTTTAGGTCAATCTCGATTGTTCTTTCAAGAAACATATCTTTTGTCGAATTGATTAATCTTTGCTTAGAGATTGCTTCTACGGTTCCTCAATGAGAATCTAAGAAAGGATCACCATCGAAGTCAATATTCTTATCGACTGAGTTTGCGTCGTGGATTCGACGTGGCATCGTGGATTCGGTGTGCTAAAGGCGTTTCGTGGATCGAACGTGCGTTCGTGGATTCGAACGTGAGCAGTGGACGGGCCAAAACGGTTGGAGCGCGAGGTCCAAGAAATTGAAGAGGGTTAAATCCGTGGAGGACGGTAATCACCTTGTTATTCTTCTTTTCTTAGGGATTGTTATTGCGTGGATATCCAACCGGTCACGCGAGGTCCGAAGAAGCTGAAGGAGGGTTGAGTCCGTGGAGTCGGTAATCTCCTTGTTATTCTCTCATTCTTTAGTGGATTGTTATTGCGTGTTGGTCCCGTGGTTTTTCTCCTGGATTGGAGTTTCCACGTATATCTCGGTGTGCTGTTTTATTTTCCGCATTGGTTTTTTTTTGCACTGAGATTGAGTTTTAAAGTATTACACCTATTCACCCCCCCTCTAGTTGTTTGATAGTACCTATTTAGATCCTTGTGGATCCTATAAAAACCTACAATTGGTATCAGAGAGGTTTTAGGTTTATCTATCATGATGGGTGAAAGTGGTAATATTTATAGACCTCCTCTTTTTGATGGGACTAATTATGCTTATTGGAAAGTGCGGATGAGAGCTTTTCTCATCGCAATTGATGAGCGGGTATGGCAATCCGTGGAATACGGTTGGGTGCATCCTGTTGAGGAAGTAGGAAATTCTACTACCCCAAAACCTCGCTCTAGATGGTCCAAAGAGGAATTTGAAAGATCTTCTTACAATGGGAAAGGTATGAACGCTTTATTTAATTCTCTTTCCTCGACTGAGTTCACACGAATTGCCGCGTGGTGAAACCGCAAAGGATATTTGGGATATTCTCAAAATTACACATGAGGGTATAATCTTGTAAAATTCAAAAGCTGCCAGATGCTTACACGTCAATTTGACTCTATTCATATGGAAGAGCATGAATGTTTACAGATTATTACACTAGACTTCCAAGATGTAATAAATACATGTGCTAATTTAGGGAGAAAGATCCCCGGAGTCGAAAATTGTAAGAAAGATACTTCGGACTCTTCCGGAACGGTTTTAGGCAAGTTAGCCGCTTGAAACCGTTAGTCATCCGGATGAGATGAGTGTAGAGGAATTAGTAGGTGCTTTGCAAACTTATGAAATGACTTTTCCTACTAATCAAGTTTCTTCCAAGTCTTCTTCTAAGCTTACAGGTATTGCATTCAAATCAACAAAGGAAGAAGATAGCGAATCGAGTTCCGACGATGAAATCTCTTTTGCCGATTTTGAAGAACAATTGGCGCGGATCACAAAGAAATTTCGTCGGAAATTTTGGAAGAATCGAACCGATGGATCTTCATCCACGAAATCTTCTAAAGGATCATCGGGTTCTAAATCCTCTAACTCAAAAGCTTTGCAAAACCTTCTAAAGAAAAAGAAAAGATGATTTCGAAGGGGAAATCCAATGCTATCGATGCAAAGGCTACGGCCATTTTTCAACGGATTGTCCTTCTCCGAAATCATATAAAAAGAAGGCTTTGCAAGCGAAAACTTGGGACGATTCTACTTCTAATGAATCGACCTCAAGTAAAGAGGAAAAAGTGTTGCTCTCATGCCTCTCATATTCCCTCTTCTAATAATTGTTTATCATCTTTAGTCACTGACTCTACTCCTTTGATTTTGTATGAAACATCAACATCCGGCGGAGAGTCATCAAGTGAGGGGAGTCGGACGAGGAAGAACTCGTTGAGGCATATCAACAACTTCTTGCGGAATCTAAGAAGATGGCCAAACATATCAAGAAGTTGAGGAAGCAACGACTTGAGAATCAAGACGAGAATCATGCTTTAAAGATAAAACTTCATGATCTCGAGGAGGAACGAGACGTTTATTGAATAACAATAAAATCCTCCAAGAAAGAAAAACCAATCGGAAACAAACGCTAAATCATATAGGACAAGATTGATTTTCTAGAAAAACAGTTTGAGGAGATTCATGTCACCAACCAAGCTTTGACCAAGCAAGTTCATGAACTTAAATCCGACATACAAAGGCTTTCAACCGGTTCCAAGAAACTTGATTGTATGTCCGGATTAGGTCAACAAGCAAGGTTGGTTTGGGATTTAAAAAGAACCAAACTGTGAATGCTTCAAGTTCCACAACTAAATTGAAAGGAAGAACTTGTCACCTATGTGGACTTGAAGGACATTTGGTGAAGGATTGCCCGAAAAAGAGAAAGAAGATCTTCGGCAACTTCATCTACGGAGCGAACTCAACGGAATCAAAAGACACATCAAGTCAAAGGAGTTCACTCAACCCACCAAAGGTCCGAGCCACAACATCAATCATACAAGTGGATCATTGCGAGGCAAAGACCTAAGGTGGATCAACAGTCAAAGCGGACAACCCCCGGCCACAACGAATCAAGACAACCCAAAATCCAGCGATTTTGGATTCGGAAAGGTGATATCTTTCCTTGTCTTAAGTTCTAAATAGCTTATGACTGTATGTAATGCTTTTGGTTTTCCCTTCATATTTTTCTTAATCTTTGCATTACATTTTTTCAATGCTCTTCGTTTTTATACTTTGTTTTTGAACAAAAGGTTTTTACTGAACAAGTGCATTGAATAAAAAGGGCTTCACGTTTATTCACTCCAAATTAATTTTATTTGGATTATCAACTTTACTCCATAATCATAATCTTGAAGATACTTCATTATAGGAGTTTTTGATATTATAAGCATCAAATTTTAGAAATCATGTGTGATCTTTAGATGCTTAATCTATCTCGGTTGTGTGAATTCATTGTGATAAACGTGAGACAACCGATAGACTAAAATTTGGGATTTAATTCTTTCACGTAAGAGATTGCATTCTTACAAGGGTAATAAATGTTTTTAAAAGATGTGGAAAGAGTTACATCCGAAAGGAGTGTGAAAACTACCACCACATGTAGGAAAGAGCTGCCACCCCGGTCGTCCGGTTTGTGTGTGAAGCTACCACATGTTATGGATGCTTGAAGTATTTTATGAGAATCTTTAGTTGAAGCATTTGGAGATTTATATGCAAAACTCTTATATTTTGAACAATCTCCTGGTTGGTATAAGGTGGGATAGTTGAAAGATGCTCAAAGAGCCACCCTTAGGTATTTTAGTGCTTATCTCAAATTTGAAAGGGTAAGAAATCAAATTGATGTCATTTGGAAATCTCTGTAAGTCATCTTTGTACATCCGTTACATCTTGATAGACTTTGGATCTCAAGATTATTTTGATGACTTGTGTTTGATGAATATAACATGAAAAACGGTTTATAATGTTTTACCTTTATTTTCATGATTTGGAGTAAATCTTTTTAATTTTGTGAAATTAATTGGATTGAATGACATCTGTGTGAATTCACTGTTTAAAGCACTTAAATTGATTTCTTGATGGAATACAAATCGGTATTTGAAAAGATTCTAAAATCTGGATTTGTTTCAAGAAATTATTTGATTTTTGCTTTCTGGTACCGGTACGCAATCTGCATTTTTGTTATATACCGGAACTGAGCTTTTATCTCTCTTTCTCATGAACTAATGTTGTTAGTGATTTCCTTTTGTCTAGTATGTTCACTGTTTGACAATTTGTGACAAAAAAAGGAGAGAGAGAAGAGAAATGACGGAGATGAGATCATCAAGAGAGGACAACGAACGAAAATGGAAAAAAGGGGGAGAACGGAAAATGATGATCGTACCACAAAGGGGGAGAACATAGATGCTCAAGAACATGGAGAACATGTTAGAGATGCTCAGATAGGGGGAGAGAAAGAAAAAATTGAAAAGAGCAGAAAACAAAAGAACCAAAAGGAAGAGGAATCAAATGTAGGATTTTAATTTCTAACGACTAACGTTTGATTTTGTTTGGAGTTTTGTTTTGCAGGAATTACATCACTTTAAGACTCCAAGTCCTAAGTCATAGAGTATGTTCTAGGACTGTTTGGTTCAAATGTAATTTTGTATTTATTGGATCTTTCACGCAAAGAAAATCAATGTTTTGGTGATGACATTGAATTTCGATTTTTTGGTTTAAGATGAGTGACTTGAGCGCTTTTATGTATTTTTGGGTTTTGTCACGAAATTGCCAAAGGGGGAGATTGTTACGGCATTTGGTATTGGCATATTTCGTGAGTCAAGTCAGTGAGTTGAGTCGGAGTCTTAAAGGGATCAAATTGTCAATCAGCAATCAAAGACTTAGAGAAGATTCAACAAGAGCTCAAGTTGACACTCAGTGTCTTGAGTCTTGAAGATTGAAGTTGAAGAATTGTGGATCAGTTACATCAATCTCAAGAAGAAAGTATTCAAGAGGATCAGGTATGTTTAACTAAATAATTGTGGTGATCCGAATACTTTCTTATAGTGTAGAAACACTTGGATGAACTTTTAATTGCATAATAATCAAAAACTGGTGTTCGGACATGTTCAGGATCCGGATCAGAGCCAACGATCCGGATCCCGAAGGTTGTTGCTTCATACAAGACTTCGATCCGGATCCATGCAATTTCCGATCCGGATCCCGAATGTTAAGTTTTCTGATTTGTATGAACGATCCGGATCGGGCCTTGCAATCCGGATCCCGAACCCTTGGTTTTCTGGAATCGTCAATCTCGTTACGACGATCCGGATCGCAGTAAATCCGATCCGGATCGCCGTCCTGAAAATTTCCAGATAAGGTATGTTTTTGATTCTTATCTCTTTCCAAAGGTTTCTAAACTATAAATAGACATTAGGGTTTCTCAAAAACGTGGGAGCTACGGCCGATCAATTTATAAAACACTTGAGAGCAACCCTAGAGGCTAGGTTTTTATCGTTCTTCTTTTAGCCTCTTTTAGGTCAATTCGATGGTTCTTTCAAGAACATATCTTTTGTCGAATTGATCTAATCTTTGCTTAGAGATTTCTTCTACGGTTCCTCAATGAGAATCTAAGCAAAGGATCACCATCGAAGTCAATATTCTTATCGACTGAGTTTGCGTCGTGGATTCGACGTGGCATCGTGGATTCGGTGTGCTAAAGGCGTTTCGTGGATTCGAAACGTGCGTTCGTGGATTCGAACGTGTGCAGTTCGAAGGGCAAAGTGTTGGCGTGGTGGAGCGCGAGGTCCAAGAAATTGAAGGAGGGGTTAAATCCGTGGAGACGGTAATCACCTGTTATTCTTCTTTTCTTAGGGATTGTTATTGCGTGGATATCCAACCGGTCAGCGCAAGGTCCGAAGAAGCTGAAGGAGGGGTTGAGTCCGTGGAGTCGGTAATCACCTTGTTATTCTTCTATTCTTAGTGGATTGTTA
>JAQNDB010000118.1:0-35036 GCA_029204045.2 Tillandsia leiboldiana | reverse complement strand
CGTACACGAAGCGTCGGTAAACCTGCTCAGATATAAGAGATAAAATAATAGAGCATAAGATCGTAGCTGAACTAAAAACTACAACATCTCATACCAAAGCTGAAAATAAAGTAAAGAACGACTGTAAATTAAATACAAGTACTCTCCCAGCTCACCACAAATATAACGAACAGCTTGGCTAAAGCCAGACCCAAAGAGAGTTACAACAAAAACTTTCTGGAAATTAAGGGTACATCAAAAGTCACTAGCTACTGTCGGGTGGACACTCTATCTAGTCCGCCATCCCCTTACCTCAATCAGTTGCTGCGACCCAGCAACTCCCGCAGAAGACTCTGCAAAACAAGGGAGAAAAAAAAACAAAGAAAGGATGATGGGGTAAGAACTACTATAAAAACAGTAGTCTCCCCTAGTGGGTAAAACCTCAACTCAGACATGCCACTAGGTCTACCAGAGGCAAAGGGAAGAAAAGGTGGTAAGCTATAAGATAACTACGATGGAAATGCTACAACTAGTCACTCTAAAATGCCGAGCTAAAAGAATAGCTAAATGTATACATCAGTACATGAATGTCTGCCTGAATAACCCAATCAATAGACCAGTCCACTAGCACTGCCTGCTTGCTGGCGAACTCAAGAACTCAATCGCGGATACATACCGACTTCGGACCGTACGGTCGCATCCCAGGATAAGTAGCAAATCGGCATCGAACCGTCCGATCGCATACAAAAGTAAGTAACATACCGGCATCGATCCGTCCGGTCGCACACTCCGGAGTGGCACTCGAGGGGAGCGACCCACACGAGTAAAGTAGCACTGTAACGAGTATCACTGTAACAAGTATCACTATATAGCAGGACTGGATCATGACAATGATCAAAGTGGGGAAAAACCCTCTACTAAGATAACCGATCCCCCAATCAATGCGATAATAATCAATAAGTGGGAAACTCCATCCACTAGAGGAATCCTATCCCCAATCTGATGCATAAGTAAACATACGATCAACCGTCTAATGTTCGCGGTTGCCGCAATAAACCCAAAACCCCAATCTAGTATGACGAACCCACTCAACAAACCGGCTACACTATCCTACAACCTTGCTCAACCCGAGGCAATACCCCCAATATCACCCTGAAAGGAGAAGAGGTGACAACATGGTTTCTCCTAAGTCAAATTCCAAAGATAGTGTAGCAGTAAATAGTGGCCTATCTAGATGTCCATAAAAGCTGCAAATGTCCTCATCTAGAATAGAAGGAAAGCATCCACCAGTGTGCTCACATATAATAAATCGTAATGTCCCAATATACTAATATATTCACAAGAATAGTATGATAAAGCAATGAGCACCAACACCAATGTCTCAAAGTGATGATCCCTTTTTACATAATCACTAAGTACTAACATACAACTGATCATGCTGTTCCAGATAATTAAATACTTTAACAGGAGTGATTATGGCATAATGATCATGTTCCAATACCTTTGTCTCAATCACATGGATAGGCTATCAATTAAGTGGTCCCTTTTTGCATGCAAGGTTATCAATATTTGTTCAACATTTTCTAACATCGGGTTATTCTGATATCCTAGTGAGCATACCAAAAGAGAGGGATACAACAACCACCCACCTCGAGAAGTGTGCACAACAACAATACAAGATCCCTCGCTGCCAAGATCCTCAAACTCCAATATCTCCACAATACGAGGACTGCGATAACACTGCAAACATACCAACCAAAGTCCAATAAACATACTATTCCACAATCAATCCCTGTCTCCTAAAATCAGTCAAGAAGATGCTCGATTTCCACCTGTAAGAGGGTCTTTGAAAAATCCAACAAAAATACCACTGCGATCGTCGCGTCGAGCCCTTCGAAACGAGTACCTGCACGCCCCAAAACCGAGTTTCGTAGGTCAAGTTACAAAATCAACAGGGTGACTACCTCAATCATCCCAAGTACAAAAATCTGTAAAACTTTGCTCTGAAAAAGTGGGATTTTCACCTTCGAAAGAAAACTCAGAAAATTCCAAGGAAAATACGATGATGTTCCTAGCGACGCGTAGATAGAATCAAGGATTGGCACGCCTCAATTTGATGTCCGGGTGCGAAGATATCGGCAAAATACTCCGGTGCTGTCTAAAACATACACAAGCAAACAGGGGATCAACAGTGCCTCAGGGAACCATGCCAAAAGTCCGAAATACGAAAAAAACAATCAAAATAAAAAACAAAGCCCTACCTCTCAGGAACACATCGGCGCAAGAATCGTCGAAAACGGAGGTCGGAGAAGGCCAAGGGAGTCCTCGGACCGAAATGCGACGAAAAGGGCAAATAAGGAAAGTGCGTCGCAGTGCGCCGGAAAAATGCTAACCTCGAAGTGCGTGCCACCAAAATTCTGAAACTTCCTCAGAAGATAGAGCACAAGATGATGTTCATCTTTGCTTCAGGGCTCAGAATGAGGTGAGCTCGGGAAAAGCCCTAAATCGCAGGCCAAAGGAGCTATTTATAGCCAAAAAGCAACAAATCCAAAAATACCCAACAAGTCCCCAAGTTTCAGGCGCTTGCCGAAATCGGGCTACTACAGTAACGGGCCCGGCCCGTTACTGTGCGCGCCCGAAACCACCTCGGCCCGCCACGCGGCCCAACGCGCCCCGCGCGCCCGGTGCACGTGCGCCCCGCCTAGCACGGCGCGCCGCGTGGCGCACGGTCCACGGCGGGAACCGTGGGCCGCGGTTCACGCCGGGCCACCCGGGTCCATGCGCCCACCAATGGCCGAGCTCCACGTGGCCACACGGGGCCCACGGTGCGCCGCGCACGGCGCCCGGTCGCGCGTACGCTGACCCACCAGTCCCAGCGCGCCACGTGGCACCCCCTACACCCGCTGCGCCCGGTGCACGAAACTGATGCTCCCGCCGAACCCTAAGCCGCCACTTGTCCAATTCTCCGGTGCACGCCGGCCCCGTGGACCGCCCGCCTGCCCGCTCGCCCGCGCGCCTGCCCGCTCCTGCCCCGCGCGCCGTGCGCCTGCCCGCGCCTACCCGCAGCCGCCCTCCGCCGCTGCGCCGCCGTGCTCCGCCTCCCGCCTGTCACCGCCGGTTCTGCCGGAGTTACTGTTCCGGCATGGACAGTAACCAATGCCGAAAAAATCAATCAAATAACCCAATTTCGTCGTTTTCGCACGCTGAATCCAAATCCGCTGTCCGTTTTGCCAAATTCCGCTTCTAAAATTTGTCAAAGGCATCCGGAATGGTATTCTTAATCCAAATTTCGCGCTGGATCCAATCCTGAGGTCCGATTCGCGCACAAACACCTCAAACACACAGCAAAAGCCTCCGAAAGCTGCTAAACACACTGCAGAAGCTCCGATGACCCAACAGCAAGCCTCTTGTGGAAATTCGGGTCCTCACATCCTCCCCCACTAAAAGAAAGTTTCGTCCTCGAAACTAAGAAGCAAGACAAACGTACCTCAGCTCGAATCCTCCAACAAGAAAGGATAGGTATCCTGCATCAACTCCTCCAACTCTCAAGCGGCCTCCCGATCCTCGTACCCAAAGTCCTCCCCAAACTCCAGTGGGGTTAGTCAAACACATGCGCAGGATCAAATACATACTTCCTCAAAGCAGAAATGTGAAACACGTCATGAACTCCAGCCAGGCGTGGAGGAAAAGTAACTCAAAAAATAACAGGGCCAACTCTCTCCAGTACCAAAAAGGGTCCAATAAACCGGGGACTACACTATATCCGAACTCCAAATCTCCGGACCCCTGACAAAGGCGAGACTTTCAAAAAGACATGATCACCAATCTGAAACATTAAGTCTCGCCGTCGGGTATCAGCATAACTCCTCCGTCAACTCAGGGCGGTCACAAGATGTCGTCGAATCAATCTAACCTTTTCCTCTGCCTCTGCCAGTAGATCAGGACTCCAAGTCTTCCTCTCACCCACGTCACTTCAATATAGGGGTGTCCGACACTAGTGTTCAAACAACGCTTCAAACGGAGACATCTGAATGCTCGCTTGGTAGCCGTTGTTGTACGCAAACTCAACCAACAGTGCCTGCTGCGAGATCATCATACTCAGACTCGTCCTCCTACTCCAAGCATTTGCCACAACATTGGCCTTGCCGGGATGACAAAGGATACTCACATCATAATCCTCGAACAACTCTAGCCACCGGCGTTGCCTCAAGTTCAACTCCTTCTGAGTGAACAGATACTTTAATCTTTTATAATCCATGAAGATCTCGCAGTGCTCTCCATACAAATAATGCCGCCACAGCTTCAAAGCAACCACGACCGTTGCCAACTCAAGATCATGCGTAGGGTAATTTTTCTCATAGTCCATCAATTGCTGTGAAGCGTAGACAATTACCCTACCATGTTGAATCAGTACACACCCCAGACCACTATGAAAGGCGTCGCTGTAAGTCACAATTCCATGATAGAAGCTGGCCAAACCAAGAAAACTCAGCATCCCGATGATAGTCGTCAGCTTCGGCCAATCTCGAATAGCATCCATCTTGGCCGGATCAACTGCCACTCCCGTAGCTGAAACTACGTGCCCCAAAAAGGCGACCTTCCGGAGCCAAAATCAGCCCTTCATAAGCTTGGCATACAGCTTCTTCTCTCACAGAAGCTGTAGCACTGTCCTCAAGTGCTCCATAGGCTCCACATCACTCCGGGAGTAATTCAGAGTCATCACTAAATACTGCGACAAACCCATCCAAAAACGGCTGAATATCATGTTCACCAATTCCATAAATGCGGTAGGGCATTCTTCAATCCAATTGGCATCATTGTGAACTCATAAAGCCCGTACCGAGATCTGAATGCCATTTTGGAGAAATCCTCGGCCCTCTCACTCAGCTGGTGGTAGCCGAACTAAAGATCAATCTTCCCAAATACCGAAGCTCCCAATAATCCATGCACAGTCGAAGTGAATCATCCGCCTTCACCACAAACAACTCACGCGCTCCCCACGACGACACGCTGGGTCTAACAAAACCCTAGTCCAACAGATCCTATAATTACGCCTTCAGTTCCCTCAGCTCAGCAGGCACCATCCGAAAGCGGTGCCTTCAAGATTGGCGTGGTTCCCGGGACCACGTCAATCGCAACTCTATCTCCCTCTCTGGCGGCATAGTCATCAACTCAAGGGGGAAAACATATCTGGAAACTCGCATATAATGGGGATATCCTCGAGTCCCAGTGCCACCGTAGGCACCTCCACGATAGTGGCCAGAAAGACAATGCAACCTCTGCTCAACATCCACCTAGCCCTCGCCGAAGAAATAGTCGCTGCGAACAGCGTGCTCTGGCAACCTCTGAAGATAAACTCCTCCAGTCCTGGCTCGCGGAGAGTCACCGTCCTCTCTCTGCAGCCAATAGTGGCACAATACCGCGACAACCAATCCATCCCTAATATCAAGTCAAAATCCTGGAGCTGCCGCAAGACAAGCAAGTTTGCAGGCAAGATCCAAGGTCCCAACTGTACCGAGCAAGCGACACAATACTCCTTGACATGCAAAACATGATCAGGAATCTGAACCTCTAATGCATGTGACATGGACTCTATCTCTATACCATGAAGGGATGCAAATGCTCGACTAAAATAAAGAATGAGATGTTCCAGTGTCAACAAAGTACGAGTCCAATGTCAGAAAGTAAGGTAATACCTGCCACCACCTGGTCGGCCGCTGAGGAGTTCGCCAACTGGGCAGCATATACTCTCCCGCTCTGTGCTGGAGGCCGGTAGTCGGTGGGATGGGAAGAAGATGGCCTGCTCGCTGGAGCATAAGGCCGCTGAGCTGGTGGCCGCTGCTGAGGTGAATGAGGAGCCGACGCCGAAGAATGTGCCGATGAAGGAGAAAGGGGGCAGGTAGCTCGCACATGCCCAGGCTGTCCGCACCGAAAACATCGACCCCACCTCAAGTCACATTTATCTGACGGGTGCTGCCCCCTGTAGAAAACACACCTGTCTGACGGCCGGATCTGCCTCGGCTGCGATCTCTGCTGCTGCTGCTGTGGTGGCCTCTGGGGTCCACCAGTCCCTCGTCCCTCCGAACGCCCACACGGCCATAAAACTGGGGCCGCGGCGATCGTGGCGGTCTCCATGAAATGGCCTGTCCCCCGTCATCTGGGGCTGGTCGCTTCTTGTCAGAGCTCTGCGCGACCATACCCCTCTGTCTGGCTGCCACATGACCTCCTCTCTCAATCCACTGTGCATGCTCCACGGCCCCCTCGAGGGTCTAAAGCCTCTGAGCATGCACTAAGGTGTAAATCTCAGGACGGAGGCCTGCCTCGAATAACTCCATCTGGTGCGGACCATCACGAGCGACGAAAGGCACACAGTCGAGCAACTCCATGAACTCCTGAAAATAAGTCTGAACCGATCGGTCCTCCTGCTGAAGGTTCTTCAAATTGTCCTCCAATTTTCTCTTCACGCTGGTTGAGAAGTAGGTATCCAATACCATCCGTCGAAACTCATCCCACGGTAGCTGTCGGGTAATCCGGAACTCTAATGGCTCTACCCGATGCCACCAAGCATCTGCATCACCATCCAAACAGTGCACCGCCATATGCACTCGGTACCTCGGATCTATGAAAAAGTCCCTGAAAAGCTTCTTCATCGCAGAAAGCCATCTCCCAACGTCCCAGGGCTGTGCATCCCGCCCTGAATATCTAGGCGGTCCTCGCTGAACAAACTTGGTGAGTTTGTCGGCGATGTCCTGCTCCTCCTCCGCAGTCAATAGCTGGATAGCTCCTGGAGCCCCACTACTAGATGATGGCGCCGATGGAACAGAAGGTACAACTGGAGGCACAGGGGCCTCAGAAACAGCCGGGAGTGGTGCCTCTCCCTGCGCAAGAAACTGGTCCATCCTGTTACGGCATTTTGGTGTTGGCATATTTCGTGAGTCAAGTCAGTGAGTTGAGTCGGAGTCTTAAAGGGATCAAATTGTCAATCAGCAATCAAAGACTTAGAGAAGATTCAACAATAGCTCAAGTTGACACTCAGTGTCTTGAATCTTGAAGATTGAAGTTGAAGAATTGTGGATCAGTTACATCAATCTCAAGAAGAAAGTATTCAAGAGGATCAGGTATGTTTAACTAAATAATTGTGGTGATCCGAATACTTTCTTATAGTGTAGAAACACTTGGATGAACTTTTAATTGCATAATAATCAAAAACTGGTGTTCGGACTTGTTCAGGATCCGGATCAGAGCCAACAATCCGGATCCCGAAGGTTGTTGCTTCATACAAGACTTCAATCCGGATCCATGCAATTTCCGATCCGGATCCCGAATGTTAAGTTTTCTGATTTGTATGAACGATCCGAATCGGGCCTTGCAATCCGGATCCCGAACCCTTGGTTTTCTGGAATCGTCAATCTCGTTACGACGATCCGGATCGCAATAAATCTGATCCGGATCGCCGTCCTAAAAATTTCCAGATAAGGTATGTTTTTGATTCTTATCTCTTTCCAAAGGTTTCTAAACTATAAATAGACACTTAGGGTTTCTCAAAAACGTGGGAGCTACGGCCGATCAATTTCTAAAACACTTGAGAGCAACCCTAGAGGCTAGGTTTTCATCGTTCTTCTTTATAGCCTCTTTTAGGTCAATTCGATGGTTCTTTCAAGAACATATCTTTTGTCGAATTGATCTAATCTTTGCTTAGAGATTTCTTCTACGGTTCCTCAATGAGAATCTAAGCAAAGGATCACCATCGAAGTCAATATTCTTATCGACTGAGTTTGCGTCGTGGATTCGACGTGGCATCGTGGATTCGGTGTGCTAAAGGCGTTTCGTGGATTCGAAGCGTGCGTTCGTGGATTCGAACGTGAGCAGTGGACGGGCAAAACGGTGGAGCGCGAGGTCCAAGAAATTGAAGGAGGGGTTAAATCCGTGGAGACGGTAATCACCTTGTTATTCTTCTTTTCTTAGGGATTGTTATTGCGTGGATATCCAACCGGTCAGCGCGAGGTCCGAAGAAGCTGAAGGAGGGGTTGAGTCCGTGGAGTCGGTAATCTCCTTGTTATTCTTCTATTCTTAGTGGATTGTTATTGCGTGTTGGTCCCGTGGTTTTTCTCCTGGATTGGAGTTTCCACGTATATATCGGTGTGCTGTTTTTATTTTCCGCATTGGTTTTTATTTTGCACTGAGATTGAGTTTTAAAGTATTACACCTATTCACCCCCCCTCTAGTTGTTTGATAGTACCTATTTAGATCCTTGTGGATCCTATAAAAACCTACAAGTGGTATCAGAGAGGGTTTTAGGTTTATCTATCATGATGGGTGAAAGTGGTAATATTTATAGACCTCCTCTTTTTGATGGGACTAATTATGCTTATTGGAAAGTGCGGATGAGGGCTTTTCTCATCGCAATTGATGAGCGGGTATGGCAATCCGTGGAATACGGTTGGGTGCATCCTGTTGAGGAAGTAGGAAATTCTACTACCCCAAAACCTCGCTCTAGATGGTCCAAAGAGGAATTTGAAAGATCTTCTTACAATGGGAAAGGTATGAACGCTTTATTTAATTCTCTTTCCTCGACTGAGTTCACATGAATTTCCGCGTGTGAAACCGCAAAGGATATTTGGGATATTCTCAAAATTACACATGAGGGTACTAATCTTGTAAAAATTCAAAAGCTCCAGATGCTTACAAGTCAATTTGACTCTATTCATATGGAAGAGCATGAATTGTTTACAGATTATTACACTAGACTTCAAGATGTAATAAATACATGTGCTAATTTAGGAGAAAAGATCCCGGAGTCGAAAATTGTAAGAAAGATACTTCGGACTCTTCCGGAACGGTTTAGGGCAAAGGTTACCGCCATTGAAATCGTTAGTCATCCGGATGAGATGAGTGTAGAGGAATTAGTAGGTGCTTTGCAAACTTATGAAATGACTTTTCCTACTAATCAAGTTTCTTCCAAGTCTTCTTCTAAGCTTACAGGTATTGCATTCAAATCAACAAAGGAAGAAGATAGCGAATCGAGTTCCGACGATGAAATCTCTTTTGCCGATTTTGAAGAACAATTGGCGCGGATCACAAAGAAATTTCGTCGGAAGTTTTGGAAGAATCGAACCGATGGATCTTCATCCACGAAATCTTCTAAAGGATCATCGGGTTCTAAATCCTCTAAACTCAAAAGCTTTGCAAAACCTTCTAAAGAAAAAGAGAAAGATGATTTCGAAGGGGAAATCCAATGCTATCGATGCAAAGGCTACGGCCATTTTTCAACGGATTGTCCT
Source organism: Tillandsia leiboldiana (assembly GCA_029204045.2). Taxonomy (NCBI): domain Eukaryota; kingdom Viridiplantae; phylum Streptophyta; class Magnoliopsida; order Poales; family Bromeliaceae; genus Tillandsia; species Tillandsia leiboldiana. Next base: position 25,776 of record JAQNDB010000118.1, on the reverse strand, counting down.
TCTCCGAAATCATATAAAAAGAGGGCTTTGCAAGCAAAAACTTGGGACGATTCTACTTCTAATGAATCGACCTCAAGTAAAGGGCAAAAAGTTGTTGCCTCTCATGCCTCTTATATTCCCTCTTCTAATGGTTGCTTATCATCTTTAATCACTGACTCTATTCCTTTGATTTTGCATGAAACATCAACATCCGGCGGAGAGTCATCAAGTGAGGGGGAGTCAGACGAGGAAGAACTCGTTGAGGCATATCAACAACTTCTTGCGGAATCTAAGAAGATGGCCAAACATATCAAGAAGTTGAGGAAGCAACGACTTGAGAATCAAGACGAGAATCATGCTTTAAAGATAAAACTTCATGATCTCGAGGAGGAACAAGGACGTTTATTGAATAACAATAAAATCCTCCAAGAAAAGCTAAACCAATCGGAGACAAACGCTAAATCATATACGGACAAGATTGGTTTTCTAGAAAAACAGTTTGAGGAGATTCATGTCACCAACCAAGCTTTGACCAAGCAAGTTCATGAACTTAAATCCGACATACAAAGGCTTTCAACTGGTTCCAAGAAACTTGATTGTATGTCCGGATTAGGTCAATCAAGCAAGGTTGGTTTGGGATTTAAAAAGAACCAAACTGTGAAGGCTTCAAGTTCCACAACTAAATTGAAAGGAAGAACCTGTCACCTATGTGGACTTGAAGGACATTTGGTGAAGGATTGCCCGAAAAAGAGAAAGAAGAATTCTTCGGCAACTTCATCTACGGAGCGAACTCAACGGAATCAAAAGACACATCAAGTCAAAGGAGTTCACTCAACCCACCAAAGGTCCGAGCCACAACATCAATCATACAAGTGGATCATTGCGAGGCAAAGACCTAAGGTGGACCAACAGTCAAAGCGGACAACCCCCGGCCACAACGAATCAAGACAACCCAAAATCCAGCGATTTTGGATTCGGAAAGGTGATATCTTTCCTTGTCTTAAGTTCTAAATAGCTTATGACTGTATGTAATGCTTTGATTGGTTTTCCCTTCATATCTTTCTTAATCTTTGCATTACATGTTTTTCAATGCTCTTCGTTTTTATACTTTGTTTTTGAACAAAAGGGGTTTTACTGAACAAGTGCATTGAATAAAAAGGGCTTCACGTTTATTCACTCCAAATTAATTTTATTTGGATTATCAACTTTACTCCATAATCATAATCTTGAAGATACTTCATTATAGGAGTTTTTGATATTATAAGCATCAAATTTTAGAAATCATGTGTGATCTTTAGATGCTTAATCTATCTCGGTTGTGTGAATTCATTGTGATAAACGTGAGACAACCGATTGATTAAAATTTGGGATTTAATTCTTTCACGTAAGAGATTGCATTCTTACAAGGGTAAATAAATGTTTTTTAAAAGATGTGGAAAGAGTTACATCCGAAAGGAGTGTGAAAACTACCACCACATGTAGGAAAGAGCTGCCACCCCGGTCGTCCGGTTTGTGTGTGAAGCTACCACATGTTATGGATGCTTGATAGTATTTTATGAGAAAATCTTTAGTTGAAGCATTTGGAGATTTATATGCAAAACTCTTATATTTTGAACAATCTCCTGGTTGGTATAAGGTGGGATAGTTGAAAGATGCTCAAAGAGCCACCCTTAGGTATTTTAGTGCTTATCTCAAATTTGAAAGGGTAAGAAATCAAATTGATGTCATTTGGAAATCTCTGTAAGTCATCTTTGTACATCCGTTACATCTTGATAGACTTTGGATCTCAAGATTATTTTTGATGACTTGTGTTTGATGAATATAACATGAAAAACGGTTTATAATGTTTTACCTTTATTTTTCATGATTTTGGAGTAAATCTTTTTAATTTTGTGAAATTAATTGGATTGAATGACATCTGTGTGAATTCACTGTTTAAAGCACTTAAATTGATTTCTTGATGGAATACAAATCGGTATTTGAAAAGTTTCTAAAATCTGGATTTGTTTCAAGGAATTAATTATTTGTTTTTTGCCTTCTGCTACCGGTACGCAATCTGCATTTTTGTTATATACCGGAACTGAGCTTTTATCTCTCTTTCTCTTTGAACTGATGTTGTTAGTGATTTCCTTTTGTCTAGTATGTTCACTGTTTGACAATTTGTGACAAAAAGGGGGAGAAGAGAAATGACGGAGATGAGATCATCAAGAGAGGACAAACGAAACGAAAATGGAAAAATGGGGGAGAACGGAAAATGATGATCGTACCACAAAGGGGGAGAACATAGATGCTCAAGAACATGGAGAACATGTTAGAGATGCTCAAGATAGGGGGAGACAGAAAAATTTGAAAGAGCAGAAAAACAAAAGAACCAAAAGGAAGACGGATCAAATGTAGGATTGTAATTTCTAACGACTAACGTTTGATTTTGTTTGGAGTTTTGTTTTGCAGGAATTACATCACTTTAAGACTCCAAGTCCTAAGTCATAGAGTATGTTCTAGGACTGTTTGGTTCAAATGTAATTTTGTATTTATTGGATCTTTCACGCAAAGAAAATCAATGTTTTGGTGATGACATTGAGTTTCGATTTTTTGGTTTAAGATGAGTGACTTGAGCGCTTTTATGTATTTTTGGGTTTTGTCACGAAATTGCCAAAGGGGGAGATTGTTACGGCATTTTGGTGTTGGCATATTTCGTGAGTCAAGTCAGTGAGTTGAGTCGGAGTCTTAAAGGGATCAAATTGTCAATCAGCAATCAAAGACTTAGAGAAGATTCAACAAGAGCTCAAGTTGACACTCAGTGTCTTGAATCTTGAAGATTGAAGTTGAAGAATTGTGGATCAGTTACATCAATCTCAAGAAGAAAGTATTCAAGAGGATCAGGTATGTTTAACTAAATAATTGTGGTGATCCGAATACTTTCTTATAGTGTAGAAACACTTGGATGAACTTTTAATTGCATAATAATCAAAAACTGGTGTTCGGACTTGTTCAGGATCCGGATCAGAGCCAACGATCCGGATCCCGAAGGTTGTTGCTTCATACAAGACTTCGATCCGGATCCATGCAATTTCCGATCCGGATCCCGAATGTTAAGTTTTCTGATTTGTATGAACGATCCGGATCGGGCCTTGCAATCCGGATCCCGAACCCTTGGTTTTCTGGAATCGTCAATCTCGTTACGACGATCCGGATCGCAATAAATCTGATCCGGATCGCCATCCTGAAAATTTCCAGATAATGTATGTTTTTGATTCTTATCTCTTTCCAAAGGTTTCTAAACTATAAATAGACACTTAGGGTTTCTCAAAAACGTGGGAGCTACGGCCGATCAATTTCTAAAACACTTGAGAGCAACCCTAGAGGCTAGGTTTTCATCGTTCTTCTTTATAGCCTCTTTTAGGTCAATTCGATGGTTCTTTCAAGAACATATCTTTTGTCGAATTGATCTAATCTTTGCTTAGAGATTTCTTCTACGGTTCCTCAATGAGAATCTAAGCAAAGGATCACCATCGAAGTCAATATTCTTATCGACTGAGTTTGCGTCGTGGATTCGACGTGGCATCGTGGATTCAGTGTGCTAAAGGCGTTTCGTGGATTCGAAGCGTGCGTTCGTGGATTCGAACGTGAGCAGTGGACGGGCAAAACGGTGGAGCGCGAGGTCCAAGAAATTGAAGGAGGGGTTAAATCCGTGGAGACGATAATCACCTTGTTATTCTTCTTTTCTTAGGGATTGTTATTGCGTGGATATCCAACCGGTCAGCGCGAGGTCCGAAGACGCTGAAGGAGGGGTTGAGTCCGTGGAGTCGGTAATCACCTTGTTATTCTTCTATTCTTAGTGGATTGTTATTGCGTGTTGGTCCCGTGGTTTTTCTCCTGGATTGGAGTTTCCACGTATATCTCGGTGTGCTGTTTTTATTTTCCGCATTGGTTTTTATTTTGCACTGAGATTGAGTTTTAAAGTATTACACCTATTCACCCCCCCTCTAGTTGTTTGATAGTTCCTATTTAGATCCTTGTGGATCCTATAAAAACCTACACATCCTCTGCTCCTGTCGGCGCTGACCCTCAGCAAATTGGGCCACCAAGGCCCTCAACTCACTAAGCTCAGAGGGTCTGGACTGCTCCGGCTCATCCGGGGGTATAGGAGTACCCCGGGTAGGGATCTGGCGTCGGGGAGGCATCCTGCCACAAGAAACCAAATATCAGCAACAAAACCCCACACGACCCAATCTAGCGAAAGTCAAACACATTCCCCTATTTCTGTAACTTTATGTTGTCTGCAGCCAACATAATTGTTCAACAGAAATAGAATATGTCTGTAGCACTCGAGAAATTCATGTATGGTTACGAGCGAGGAAGCAGATCTAAACCTTAGTGACTTGCATACTGGTGCGCGTATTGCACAGATTACGGAGCACTATGTCTGCCTTTCGGATCCGAGTCTGATCTCGAAAATCGGAAATCACTGGTGCGACCGGCTCGTCGAATCGATTGAAAATGATATAAACTAATTGTCGATCCGACGGTCGGATTGTTCAGAAATCAGTAAAGAAGCTTGTGGGACCCACGACTTAAGTCGTGAATAGTAACCTCCTGATTTAATTCCCCACCGAGCGAACGTTAGCCGATTCACTGTCTGGAGTCCGAATCTAGCGATTCGGGTAGTCGATTTGAATGGCACCGCCATTCTGAGCACAATGGCACTGACGGAATTCACGTTTAGTGATCCGGGTGCATCGAAGTGCGTGCGTCATACTGCAACTTACAGAACTTAATGGCCCGAGATTTTATTCGAGCGCGGAAGCAAACAAACAAATACGCTACTTGATGGGTCTCGACGAGCCGGACGTCGTGGCGAAGTCGGTTTCGCATTTTGACGAACCATTCGTCTCGAAACGCGTGAAATACGCCGAAAAAGGGGGTATTTTTGTAAAAAGCCCAACATTTTATGTGTCAAATGCAATGAGGTTACTTGGAGAGGGACCTCTAGGCATAAAAGACCTACAGCTATGGACTGAATAGTAATAAACAAGGTATAGAGGGACCTAAATGCAAAGAAAGTGGAAAAATGCAAAAAAAAATGGTTTTGGATTCTTGTGTCGTGTGTTGGGGGCGGTTGCAACCGCTTGTCCACGTTCCTCACCACCTCTGCCACGACCTCCATGCCCAGGAACCGCACTCCTTTGAGGGTGGCCCGTAGTAAGGTGAGGGGGAGGATTTTGTATAAAGGGAAATGGAAGTTTGAGGAAGAGAGGGGGCACACAGAGTTTTCTTGCACCCAACCTCCACCAAAGTTTTCTCCTGCCTCCTCTGCATCTTCCCCGTGGCCGCGCGACGCTGGAGGAGCGAAACCGGCGTCACCCCACCTTCTCCAACTCCGGCGAAGGTGAAGCTTCTTATCCTTTGGTTTTATTGACCCAAGACCCATGGCAGAGTCTCAATTAGGTCCTGTAGACTCTCCCTGCCAAGTGCCAAACCTCCATGCACGGCCGTTTGCCGGCGGTGAGGTTGCACCACCGGAAAAGGTGGTTTGCTCCGCCGCGGCCAACCATCGCATCCGGCGGCTCGGGCCTTGAACCAAAATGGTGGAAATCTTCTGTTGAGTCTAATGAACACTTCCATGAAGTTTCATGGCTTTTGGCTTAGTGTGCAAGTCGCAGATCTAAGCCCTAGTTTCGGGAAGATGAAGCCATGGCCGAGCTTCTTGCTCCGGCGCCGGCGACGCTTCCCACTGCCGTCCACAAGCCTAGAAATGTTATAGGGTCCGAGGAGAGTCCGTCCATGCCGTTGCATGGCATCCATGCAACCCGAAAATGGGGCTGCCATGGATGGCTCGAGTTAGAACACGTTAATGGCGGCCGGCCATCCGGCGACCTCCGACGGCGGGGTTCAGCCCAGACCTTCCTGAAAGCTTGTTAGGAAGCTATTGGTGTTGTCGCTTGAGGCCCAGAACCCATCATTGAAAATCCACCATTAGAGGGGGAAGCTCGAACCGAGCTTTGCTCCGCCGAGTCGCCGTCGTGTCCTGTCGCCGGACAGGGGTCCAGGTAAGTTTGTGAGGTGTTGTAACACTTGTTGGTACAAGTGGTTGAGACCCAGAACCTGTGGTTGGGGAGTCACCATTTTCGAGGTTGGAACATCTTCTTCCTCCTCGAGCCACGGCTAAACCGAGGGTCGAAGCTTGATCCCAGTTGCATAGAAAAGTTTCTGCAACTGGGGGGAACAATTCTTGCCATCTTGGAACCTCCCAGGTTCCCTCTCTGCTGAGGACAAGCTCGGGCAAAAGCTTGGGTGTTGGTTTGCAAAGCGCGCCCACCAGGTGTTTGTTTAAATGCCTCAATGAAGAGAAGTTTAGTTTCAGGCTTTGGGCTGAAAATGAAAGTTGCTCAAAAATGTCTCCTGAGCTTGATGCTCACTTCAGATCAAGTTAGATCTGGGTAGACTGAGGTTTGGTGCATTGTGTGCAGTGTTAGTGGACTAGGTGTGGATCTGGTTGATCCAGCAACTGCTGGGCTACAAATGAAGCAAGCCCCAGGGTTCTTAGGTTGCTGTGAACTTAACTCTAAAGCAGAATTTGATTTGGAGTATTAGAGGTTAAGTTATAGGTTAGCCAACCCTTAAAAGAATAGTTTAGCCCAAACACTGTTCCGGGCGGTTTGCGAAGCCGCGACAGTGAGCTCCTAGCTACTTTGGGGTCACTGGACGTGATGCTCGCGTCGGATTTTGATTTCGTTAAGCCGAAGAAACAAAAATACATTTGGGCTAGGTTAGAGAGGTATATTATGGCCCGAAGTTTTCCTCGGGTACCGTGCTGCTGCAAATAGGCGAGCACGGTGTTCAACGGGTCGAGTGTCACGTGCTGGAAGTGACGGTTCGTAAAAATAATATCCCAATTAAGAGAACGAGCAAAAACGACTCTTATTTCATTGTAAAAGTACAATTGGGTAAAACCCTAGGGGTCTAACTGCAATTGTAGCCTCATGGGCTGTTTTGGGCTGTACGCCCATGATCTCTAAACCCTTCGTGGGAGATCCAATGGCTTTCGTTGAGCGGAAATCGGATTTCCGGAAAGTGCCGGCAAAATCCCGGGACTTCGGCGAAGGTTGCCGTATAGCTTGCACACACAGTGAGTTAGTAGGGATGGATACGAGAGAGAGAGTCTATTATTGACTTGGATTTATTATTCAGGTACTAGCAGTCAGTCGCTAGCCGTTGAGACACCCAGCGGATTCCGGGATCACTTGTGTTGAGGTGGGTTTACGGTCGAGGCTGAGTATTATGTTGGTAATCCGACAGGGACTTTTCATTATTTATCGGTACTAACGTTGATGGTTTCTATGATGTACTACCTTACCCCGTGACATGGTGACATGGTTACTTGGATACTTGGTTACTTGGATACTTGGTTACTTGGTTACTGGTTACTTATGCTCGAGCTGCGACACGCGCACCCGCGGTTTGGCCACCGCAAAGGGTGCTCTTTTCCGGAAAGGCGGTCTTTGACCCGTGTTACCCCACGAGGTGACGTAGTGGGGGGCCCCTGACCGCTGGGGGGTCTGAGGCAGCGATGGGACTGCCGGGATTGGATCCCGATGTAGTCAGGTGTGAGACCGCCGGGATTGGATCCCGACGCGGTCAGGTGTGGGACTGCCGGGATTGGATCCCGATGTAGTCAGGTGTGAGACCGCCGGGATTGGATCCCGACGCGGTCAGGTGTTACAGGTGTTACCGGGGTTGCAGGTGCTACAGGTGGTACAGGTGGTTGCGAGTTACCATTACGAGTAGAGCGGTTGTTCCGGCTAGCATTACTTTGTGGCTTGGTATTACTTTACTGCTTTAGTACTATTTTGATGATAGTGTCGCTGACTACCCACTCTGTGACAGGTACCTCCAGGGGGTAGAGGTAGGCGACGGTGAGGCCGAGTTGGTAGCAGTCGGTCTGAGGGAGCCCTAGTATGTTGTTTTATTTACCTTCTCTGCATTTCATTCAGAACTGTAGGTTATTGTGTGGTTCTCGATACCCTTGTGGGGTCGTGTGGATGTTGAATTCTTTCTTTCTACTTATGCACTACTATTTCCGTTATTGTCCCCGTTTGGCCGCTTTCAAAGCAACATGACTAGAAAAGAAAAGAACTTCGAAAACTATTTTTAAAAATCTGGGTCGTGTGGACCTGTTTTCCAAAACCTGTGGATTTATGGCATCTTTTCAAACTGTCTTCAAAAAAACCTTGGGTCGTGTGGACCTGCTTTCAAAACTGTGAGTTTATCCTTTCAACTTGATTGGCCACGGGTGTTGTTTAGTCTTCATGCACCGTACTACTTCGAACTGTTGTGATTAAATGGGAAAAATGATTGCACATAATCGGCTATCGTAGCAGCCGCGACGCCGTGCATATACAGAGGAGACTCTGCCCGATTTTCGAGTAAATCTGTATATGTGGCGGGTCTGGGCACGCGCCGGGGAAGGAGGTTTTTAAACAATCTAAACAAAAAAAAAAAATTAGTACGCACTTTGCGCGTACTTTGAAGTATCGTTTCCGCTAAAATAAAACCCCCGGTACGCACTTTGCGCGTACTTTGAAGTATCGTTTCCGCTAAAATAAAACCCCCGGGGCGTGACAGATTAAGATGGTATCAGAGCCTTTGTTTTAATCACAACAGTTACGACCCAACATCCACTGAGATATCACACTTAACTACGAATAAATGAAATGTGTGGGACGTAAGGTTGTAGGACGTGAGTGAACGTGGGGGAAAGGGGAATTTGTGTGATTTATTTACGCACGGGTTCTTTGGTATGCTGGGACTAATATGTTTCCTTGGTGTGCATAGATAGAAACCATGGACTTTGCGGCAGAGGCGAACCGCGTACTACGCAACCAGCTGCGAGACGTGGCTGTAAAATTGCTAACCCTTGCAGAGCAGGTGGGCATACTGACCCAAGAGCTCGAGAGTGTCGACCGCGCCCAGCACGGCACCGGTGGTGTTAACCCCCGTGGGGCACCCCCGACTGGCGTTTCCACCTTTCAGGGAGCGGTCAATTTGGCCGTGCGCGCGGAGCTAGAGCGCACACGACGAGCACACCCCTACCCCGGGCCGACAGGGGGCCCCTACCAGTGCGGCAGAGCGACCAAACGCCAGAGGAACAGGTCGAAACCCGGGCAGGCAATGAGAGAGGGACCTACACCACCGACCCCGTGCGTCATTTGTGACGGTGCGCATCCCATGATGGAGTGCCCTTGGCGGAATGAGCATTGCTTCCGGTGTGGCAGGCCGGGCCACACACGTTACGAGTGTCCCCGGAGGCCAGGTGTCACCAGACCCCCGGCACCGAGACCCGACGGCCCACGCCTGACGGACTCTTCCGATACCGAGACCCCACCCCGCCACGTCAAACGTAGCTGGCCCGAAGGTTGTGGACGGACCTCCCCAGCCACCCCGGGGAGCAGTGATGCAGAATCCTAGGACAGGTATATATATATATATTTTTTTGTTATTATTCCCTTTACGGTTTTTGGTTAGGCATCGATTCCCATCTTCCGTATCTGTCTTTTCTTCCTCCGCGTACGGTACGGTTGTGTCAGGGGGGGGGGAAAGGTTATATAGGATAGGAGTGGGGTGCTCCCCTAGTCCGCCTGAGGAGTTGCGAACGCTAGATAGGAATCCCTTACAAGTGTCGAGGAGAGAACCCTACCTAGTCGCTGGTCTGTTCAAAACCCCGGAGGAGGAACTTCGCGGGAGTAACCACTACCGCGACTGCAGCAGGCAAAGTGTCACCAACCCCCGACGGCGACACCAGAAGCGGTGTTTTGAACTCTCGAAGGATTACGACCTAACGACCCAGTATCACCCCGGGAAAGCAAACGTGGTAGCGGACGTTTTGAGCAGGAAGGGGCGACTGTGGGAAGAATCGGTAGGTGCGAGGGCTAAACAGAGCAACTTAATCGTGAAATTTTCACGACTAGGGTTGGGAACAGTGCCAACAGGCACGGTTGCGCAACTTCTAACTCTGGTAGTCAAGTCAACACTGTTTGAAAAGATTCGAGAGGAACAGCAGGCAGACTCGCACTTACGGCCCGTACAAGACAAGATCTCACCGGATCAGGAAAGGGACTTTTCAGTGGAAGGCAATGACACCCTACGGTTCCGCGGGTGAATTCGTGTGCCGGACACCCCCGGAATTGAAGAAGGAAATTTTGTCCAAGACACACAGCGCCCCGTTTGCAGCGCATCTAGGAGGCACCAAGATGTACAGGGACCTCAAGCAGACCTCCCGGTGGCCCAAGATGAAGAGGAGTGTAACGCAATTGGTAGCTCGTTGCCTGGGGAGTCAACAAGTAGGGGCGCAAAGCCTTTTGGGAGCGCAAGTCGGGCATGCTTGAGTAATTCCCCACTTATTGGATTTATGGTGTATTTAAGTTTCGGGGACGAAACTTCTTTTAAGGTGTGAGTGATGTAGCACTCGAGAAATTCATGTATGGTTACGAGCGAGGAAGCAGATCTAAACCTTAGTGACTTGCATACTGGTGCGCGTATTGCACAGATTACGGAGCACTATGTCTGCCTTTCGGATCCGAGTCTGATCTCGAAAATCGGAAATCACTGGTGCGACCGGCTCGTCGAATCGATTGAAAATGATATAAACTAATTGTCGATCCGACGGTCGGATTGTTCAGAAATCAGTAAAGAAGCTTGTGGGACCCACGACTTAAGTCGTGAATAGTAACCTCCTGATTTAATTCCCCACCGAGCGAACGTTAGCCGATTCACTGTCTGGAGTCCGAATCTAGCGATTCGGGTAGTCGATTTGAATGGCACCGCCATTCTGAGCACAATGGCACTGACGGAATTCACGTTTAGTGATCCGGGTGCATCGAAGTGCGTGCGTCATACTGCAACTTACAGAACTTAATGGCCCGAGATTTTATTCGAGCGCGGAAGCAAACAAACAAATACGCTACTTGATGGGTCTCGACGAGCCGGACGTCGTGGCGAAGTCGGTTTCGCATTTTGACGAACCATTCGTCTCGAAACGCGTGAAATACGCCGAAAAAGGGGGTATTTTTGTAAAAAGCCCAACATTTTATGTGTCAAATGCAATGAGGTTACTTGGAGAGGGACCTCTAGGCATAAAAGACCTACAGCTATGGACTGAATAGTAATAAACAAGGTATAGAGGGACCTAAATGCAAAGAAAGTGGAAAAATGCAAAAAAAAATGGTTTTGGATTCTTGTGTCGTGTGTTGGGGGCGGTTGCAACCGCTTGTCCACGTTCCTCACCACCTCTGCCACGACCTCCATGCCCAGGAACCGCACTCCTTTGAGGGTGGCCCGTAGTAAGGTGAGGGGGAGGATTTTGTATAAAGGGAAATGGAAGTTTGAGGAAGAGAGGGGGCACACAGAGTTTTCTTGCACCCAACCTCCACCAAAGTTTTCTCCTGCCTCCTCTGCATCTTCCCCGTGGCCGCGCGACGCTGGAGGAGCGAAACCGGCGTCACCCCACCTTCTCCAACTCCGGCGAAGGTGAAGCTTCTTATCCTTTGGTTTTATTGACCCAAGACCCATGGCAGAGTCTCAATTAGGTCCTGTAGACTCTCCCTGCCAAGTGCCAAACCTCCATGCACGGCCGTTTGCCGGCGGTGAGGTTGCACCACCGGAAAAGGTGGTTTGCTCCGTCGCGGCCAACCATCGCATCCGGCGGCTCGGGCCTTGAACCAAAATGGTGGAAATCTTCTGTTGAGTCTAATGAACACTTCCATGAAGTTTCATGGCTTTTGGCTTAGTGTGCAAGTCGCAGATCTAAGCCCTAGTTTCGGGAAGATGAAGCCATGGCCGAGCTTCTTGCTCCGGCGCCGGCGACGCTTCCCACTGCCGTCCACAAGCCTAGAAATGTTATAGGGTCCGAGGAGAGTCCGTCCATGCCGTTGCATGGCATCCATGCAACCCGAAAATGGGGCTGCCATGGATGGCTCGAGTTAGAACACGTTAATGGCGGCCGGCCATCCGGCGACCTCCGACGGCGGGGTTCAGCCCAGACCTTCCTGAAAGCTTGTTAGGAAGCTATTGGTGTTGTCGCTTGAGGCCCAGAACCCATCATTGAAAATCCACCATTAGAGGGGGAAGCTCGAACCGAGCTTTGCTCCGCCGAGTCGCCGTCGTGTCCTGTCGCCGGACAGGGGTCCAGGTAAGTTTGTGAGGTGTTGTAACACTTGTTGGTACAAGTGGTTGAGACCCAGAACCTGTGGTTGGGGAGTCACCATTTTCGAGGTTGGAACATCTTCTTCCTCCTCGAGCCACGGCTAAACCGAGGGTCGAAGCTTGATCCCAGTTGCATAGAAAAGTTTCTGCAACTGGGGGGAACAATTCTTGCCATCTTGGAACCTCCCAGGTTCCCTCTCTGCTGAGGACAAGCTCGGGCAAAAGCTTGGGTGTTGGTTTGCAAAGCGCGCCCACCAGGTGTTTGTTTAAATGCCTCAATGAAGAGAAGTTTAGTTTCAGGCTTTGGGCTGAAAATGAAAGTTGCTCAAAAATGTCTCCTGAGCTTGATGCTCACTTCAGATCAAGTTAGATCTGGGTAGACTGAGGTTTGGTGCATTGTGTGCAGTGTTAGTGGACTAGGTGTGGATCTGGTTGATCCAGCAACTGCTGGGCTACAAATGAAGCAAGCCCCAGGGTTCTTAGGTTGCTGTGAACTTAACTCTAAAGCAGAATTTGATTTGGAGTATTAGAGGTTAAGTTATAGGTTAGCCAACCCTTAAAAGAATAGTTTAGCCCAAACACTGTTCCGGGCGGTTTGCGAAGCCGCGACAGTGAGCTCCTAGCTACTTTGGGGTCACTGGACGTGATGCTCGCGTCGGATTTTGATTTCGTTAAGCCGAAGAAACAAAAATACATTTGGGCTAGGTTAGAGAGGTATATTATGGCCCGAAGTTTTCCTCGGGTACCGTGCTGCTGCAAATAGGCGAGCACGGTGTTCAACGGGTCGAGTGTCACGTGCTGGAAGTGACGGTTCGTAAAAATAATATCCCAATTAAGAGAACGAGCAAAAACGACTCTTATTTCATTGTAAAAGTACAATTGGGTAAAACCCTAGGGGTCTAACTGCAATTGTAGCCTCATGGGCTGTTTTGGGCTGTACGCCCATGATCTCTAAACCCTTCGTGGGAGATCCAATGGCTTTCGTTGAGCGGAAATCGGATTTCCGGAAAGTGCCGGCAAAATCCCGGGACTTCGGCGAAGGTTGCCGTATAGCTTGCACACACAGTGAGTTAGTAGGGATGGATACGAGAGAGAGAGTCTATTATTGACTTGGATTTATTATTCAGGTACTAGCAGTCAGTCGCTAGCCGTTGAGACACCCAGCGGATTCCGGGATCACTTGTGTTGAGGTGGGTTTACGGTCGAGGCTGAGTATTATGTTGGTAATCCGACAGGGACTTTTCATTATTTATCGGTACTAACGTTGATGGTTTCTATGATGTACTACCTTACCCCGTGACATGGTGACATGGTTACTTGGATACTTGGTTACTTGGATACTTGGTTACTTGGTTACTGGTTACTTATGCTCGAGCTGCGACACGCGCACCCGCGGTTTGGCCACCGCAAAGGGTGCTCTTTTCCGGAAAGGCGGTCTTTGACCCGTGTTACCCCACGAGGTGACGTAGTGGGGGGCCCCTGACCGCTGGGGGGTCTGAGGCAGCGATGGGACTGCCGGGATTGGATCCCGATGTAGTCAGGTGTGAGACCGCCGGGATTGGATCCCGACGCGGTCAGGTGTGGGACTGCCGGGATTGGATCCCGATGTAGTCAGGTGTGAGACCGCCGGGATTGGATCCCGACGCGGTCAGGTGTTACAGGTGTTACCGGGGTTGCAGGTGCTACAGGTGGTACAGGTGGTTGCGAGTTACCATTACGAGTAGAGCGGTTGTTCCGGCTAGCATTACTTTGTGGCTTGGTATTACTTTACTGCTTTAGTACTATTTTGATGATAGTGTCGCTGACTACCCACTCTGTGACAGGTACCTCCAGGGGGTAGAGGTAGGCGACGGTGAGGCCGAGTTGGTAGCAGTCGGTCTGAGGGAGCCCTAGTATGCTGTTTTATTTACCTTCTCTGCATTTCATTCAGAACTGTAGGTTATTGTGTGGTTCTCGATACCCTTGTGGGGTCGTGTGGATGTTGAATTCTTTCTTTCTACTTATGCACTACTATTTCCGTTATTGTCCCCGTTTGGCCGCTTTCAAAGCAACATGACTAGAAAAGAAAAGAACTTCGAAAACTATTTTTAAAAATCTGGGTCGTGTGGACCTGTTTTCCAAAACCTGTGGATTTATGGCATCTTTTCAAACTGTCTTCAAAAAAACCTTGGGTCGTGTGGACCTGCTTTCAAAACTGTGAGTTTATCCTTTCAACTTGATTGGCCACGGGTGTTGTTTAGTCTTCATGCACCGTACTACTTCGAACTGTTGTGATTAAATGGGAAAAATGATTGCACATAATCGGCTATCGTAGCAGCCGCGACGCCGTGCATATACAGAGGAGACTCTGCCCGATTTTCGAGTAAATCTGTATATGTGGCGGGTCTGGGCACGCGCCGGGGAAGGAGGTTTTTAAACAATCTAAACAAAAAAAAAAAATTAGTACGCACTTTGCGCGTACTTTGAAGTATCGTTTCCGCTAAAATAAAACCCCCGGTACGCACTTTGCGCGTACTTTGAAGTATCGTTTCCGCTAAAATAAAACCCCCGGGGCGTGACAATGTCGATCCCTCTTCACTCTCAGGAAGAGTCAATAAAATAAATCAACGACTTTCGTAAAATATCACGCCACTCACGCCCAATCCTCCTAGGGTCTGTCCAAAAAGCCTAGGGTGTTGGGTCGTATATAATACGGATCTAAATAGGGGAAGAAACACCTAGAGGGGGGTGAATAGGTGTAAACGTATAAACACTCAAAAATCGTTGCGATAAAAAACCCAATGCGGAAATGAAAATAACTCGCAAGATTTTTACGTGGAAAACTCCATCACCGGAGTAAAAAACCACGGGACCGATAACACGGCAGAAATCCACTAGAATTAAAACACGTACAAGGTGATTTACCGTACACACTTACGACTCAACCTTTTCCATACGCTCCTAGAGGATCTTCTCCGCTCGCTCCAGACGCTTCTCGAATCCACGATCTGCGCCCAACGCCGAATCCACGGCGTCTAACGTCGAATCCACGACGTCCGACCGAATCCACGGTCTTCACCCAATAGCACCCTTCGAATCCACGAACGTGCCTCGCTCCGAATCCACGAGAGCGAATGAACCTTGAATCCACAAGGACACGCGAATCCACGCGCCGATTTTGGGGTAATCGTTGTTTTTTGGGTGGTGATGATCCGCCGAATACTTAGATCAAAGATAGATCGGAAATACCATCTAAGTATTCATTAGTTTGATTCAACTCAAGATGTGAGTATGAAAACCTAGAATCAAACTAATCAATATAGATGAAGAAACATAGAGTATTCTCTAATGATTTCCTTTCTTCTCTATATGTGGATCTATAGCCGTATAAGATGATATATGAAAATGACGGCTATGTGGATTGACCCTAGAAAGAAAGACATAGGGTCTATTTATAGGTTAGAAACCCTAGGAAGGAGATAAGAATCAAAAACCTGCCATTTCTGGAATTTTACGGACGGCGATCCGGATCGTGATAACTGAGATCCGGATCGTCATAACGAAACAGCCAATTCCAGAAAAACGAAGGTTCGGGATCCGGATCATGTGACTACGATCCGGATCGTTCATACAGTTCACCAAACATCAACGTTCGGGATCCGGATTGCGAAGCAAGATCCGGATCGTTCAAGGTAGATGGTAAACTCAACGTTCGGGATCCGGATCAAGAGACTACGATCCGGATTGCGACGATGTATGAACGAACCACCTTCGGGATCCGGATCGAACAGCCTGATCCGGATCCTGAACATGTCCCAAGTCCAGTTTTTGATTTTTATGCAATGAAAGATTCTTCCAAGTGTTTCTACACTACAAGAAGTATTCGGATCACACAAATTCTTTAGTTAAACATACCTGATCCTTTTGAATTCTTCTTTCTTGAGATTGAGTTAAATGATCCAACTTTCTTCACCTTCAATCTTCAGGACTTGAAACTTTCACGAAACTACGCCAACTCAAATTCCGTAACAATCTCCCCCTTTGGCGGTTTCGTGACAAAACACAGATCCACTAAAGAAAATTCAAAAAGATATTTTTGTTGCTATCACCATACAACAAAAATTTACAATGGAGATCCAAATACAATACATGAGTTAAACTCCTAAAACAGACTCTAGACTTAGACATCTGTACTCTCTGCAAAAAGAAATCATTCTTGACAAAAGAAATCGTTAGATACCTCAAGAATTTTGTATCATTCAAAAACCACAAACAGAGATGAAGTTTAAACTCATTTATACTTATCATGACATTTATATTCAGATATGTAAACTGATCATAGTTAAAAAACACCAACATATCTTCTTTGCACGTAAAAACCAAATGTCATGAACATGTTTGTGACAAACTTAAATATATATAGATACGTAATTGATCAGAGTTAAGAACCAACATATCTTCTATGCAATCAAAAACCAAGTGTCACAAACTTGTTAGTGAACATCAACTTGTTAGTTATATTACATGCCCAAATAGTTAGCAAATAGTTAGTCGAGGCATGCATTCATACAGCTGAAAAACCTCAAGTTGAGAATGGAAGTTGGAGTAATACTTACCTTGATGTTCATCCAGTTTTCATATCAAACATTGTTCACTTACCTTGATGTTTCATGCAGTCAACATTGTTCAAAGTTCTCTCTAACTCTCTCCCCCTTTTTGTCACAAAACAAAGCCAAAATGTAGTTAAGACTACGAAATGTGAGGAGAGTAAAAAGTTCCAATAAAATGTAAAACCTGAGAACTAAGCTAACGTAAGTATAAAACTAAATCCTAAAATCGTAATCCTGCACAAAAGGAAAGGAAGGTGCAGTTCAGTCGGAGGAGTCTGAGCTGGTACAACTTAGCTTGCTCAAAATCCCTTTAAGCAATGTCGAAATAGTTGAACACTTCTTCTTGATCTTCTTGTGATCAGAGGAAATCTGCTGAAGTTCTTTCGATGTCCTCTCTTGTGCAGCCGAGAGTCTTTGTTGTTCCTGGCGAAGCGATTCCAATACAGCAGTGTCTGTATCCTGTCTTTTCGAGTGTGATGGATGCTGTCTAGAAGCAGATGGTGCATCCAATCCCGTAACCCATGGAGATTCAGTTTGTAGAACCCCAGAGAGTGAGCGAGCTCTAGTAAGAGGCCTACTATGAAAACTTTCACTTCTTAGGACATTCTTTCGTCTTCTATATTGCTTAGTTGTTGATGCAGATTTCATAAGCCTTTTGCCTTTGACAAATTTCCTGTTTTGCTCATCAATCTTCTGTTGAACATCTTTGAAGAATTCATCCCATTCTTCAGTATCGTACTCTGAGCTGTCCTCCCTGCCTTCGGTTGTCTTATCTCCTGTTGAAATATCTGGTTCCTCTTTTTCAGATGTACTCTTGTGCACCATTGTGGCTAGTAACAGGATTAACCAAGAGAGTGACAATGATCAAAGTGCTTGAGTTAAGAAGGTGTCCTGTGAAAACCAACTCAAGAACACAAAAATTCTTAGTTTTCAAAAATTGGAAAAATTGTACCCAAACAATCATAATCATGTAGAGAGACTAAGAATCAAATTAGTTTTGCAAAAGGACTTCTAAAAATAGATCAATTGCATGAATTTCGAAAATCCTTATTATATGCCCTAAAACCGAAATTTTAGAAATCGAAGCCTAAAAATCCGTTAATCAGGAGAAAACCTAGCATATAATCAAAACTAAACAACCCAGAGTTCTTATTTCAAAAGAAATTTGATCAAAAACCATCCACAAACAAAATCGATCCAAGAATTTCGTACGTTTGAGGAGGAAAAGAGAAAAACGGTGAAAAACCGAGATTTTGATCAATAAAACTTACTTGGAACTGAAGAACTTGAGTTAGAAAGCTTCCAAGGAGGATGAAATCTAGAGAGAAGCGCTCTGGAAACTTTTGAACAAAAGATTGGAGTAAAAGAAATCAAAACCCTTTTGTTCTTTATAAAAACCTAGCCGCGATCCGGATCCTCCCGAGCTTGCGATCCGGATCGGCTACCAGCAGTGAAAAAACTGCGTTCGGGATCCGGATCGGCAGGTCCAATCCGGATCGTCAGCCCGCAGGAGAAAACCTGCGTTCGGGATCCGGATCACCTTGCCCGATCTGGATCGGCCCCAACTTTTTCTTTAGAAAAATTTCAGAGAAATTCAAGAAAAACCAGAAAAAGATTGTAAGCACAAAGGTGTATCAACTTTAAACAAAAAGCATCGTTTCACACAACAAGAATTAGATTATGCCAAATCTATCAGTAATATCCAAAAATGAAACGAAAATTTACAAGAATTAAATCCCTTAAAGTTGAACACCTTCAATTACATCTAACTTGATCTTATGAGTAATGCCTTTATCAAATAATCAATTCGGTAAAGAAAATGAAATACAAAGATCAATAGATGTTTGAAATCCCAAATATGGTAGATAATATTTCTAGACAATCTGTTGAAGAGAGTGGCTCTTTGAGCATCTTTCTTTAAAATCCCACCTTATACCAACCTTGAAATTTGACAGAGTCAAGTATTTCAACATGCATTTTACTTAATCAAAAATTTGAACAACCATGCTTGGTATACATGTGGTAGCTGCACACAATACTCGGACGACCGAGGTGGTAGCTCTTTCCTCCATGTGGTGGTAGTTTTCACATTCCTCATTGGGATGTAACTCTTTCCACATCTTTTGAGCATTTTACATTATCTTTGACTCCCCCTCAATTGGCTATCAATTATTTAAGATATAAAGTATTCAACCAAAAATTGATCTCGATTTCATACTCGACTAAACAGTCAAATAAGATAATGACTATACCAAGAGATCATTGAGAGAGAAATTGACTTTGATCACTTTAGAAGATGATTTAATTAACATAAATGATCATTGCAACAATGAAATATTATGATGGCAAAAGCATAATAAATTTCTAAATGTGTGAACAGATGCAATTAAAGTCAATTAAGATCTATGCTCAATTACTATCCTATGTATAAACATAGATATTGAATAGAACAAAACAAATACAAAACCTATTTTAAGCAAAGGTTTCAAAAAGAAGTTTATTTCAAAGAAAGCATACCAATTGCTTTTCGCAAATGAATAAAACGTTTTTGATCCAAAGGTTTTGTTAAAAAGTCAGCTAATTGATCTTCAGTTGAAATATATGAAAGTTGAAGAGTATTTGATTCAACTAGCTCTCTAAGAAAATGATATCTAAGTTCAATATGTTTTGTTCTAGAGTGCAACACAGGGTTTTTAGAAATGTTAATTGCACTTGTGTTGTCACAAAGAATTGTTACCGAAGATGCTGAAATGCGGAAGTCACTCAATACGCTTTTCATCCAAATGAGTTGAGTTGAGCAACTTCCAGCTGAAATGTATTCCGCTTCGGCAGTCGAGAGTGCTATGCAATTCTGCTTTTTACTGTGCCATGCAACAAGGCAATGGCCAAGATAGAAGCATGCACCACTCGTGCTTTTCCGATCATCCACTGATCCTGCCCAATCGGCATCTGAGTATCCAACAATGTCCAGACTTGTTCCCATAGGATACCAAATTCCGAAATTAATTGATCCTTTGATGTACCGGATGATCCGTTTCACCGCTTTCAGGTGAACTTCCTTTGGTGCTGATTGATATCTCGCGCAAATCCCAACACTAAAGGATATATCCGGGCGACTAGCCGTGAGGTAAAGTAGACTTCCAATCATACTTCTATACAGTTTCTCGTCTACATTCTCACTATGTGATTCACTTCCAAGTCCCCTTGTGGCTAGTTCCCATTGGAGTTGGAAAATCTTTACAATTTTCTAGATCAAACTTTTTGACCAACTCCAGTGCATACTTGGATTGACTCAAGTGAATACCTTCATCATTTTGTTTAATTTGCAATCCAAGAAAATAAGACAGTTCGCCCATCATGGACATCTCAAATTCGCTTTCCATGGTCTCCGCGAATTTAGAAGCATCATTATCTTTTGTTGCACCAAATACAATGTCATCGACATAGATTTGTGCTACAATGAAATTATTTTGATAATGCTTCACAAAGAGAGTCCTGTCAGCTCCCCCTCGAGTATAGCCCTTCTCCAAAAGGTGCTTTGTTAACCTTTCGTACCATGCTCGCGGTGCTTGTTTCAGACCGTAAAGAGCCTTTTTCAAACGAAAAACATGGTTAGGTTGTTTATGATCTACAAAACCTTTCGGTTGAGCTACATAAACTTCCTCATTTAAAAACCCATTTAGAAATGCGCTCTTGACGTCCATTTGAAATAATTTGATTTTAAAATGACAAGCAATAGCAAACAATATACGAATGGACTCGAGTCTAGCTACAGGGGCGAAAGTTTCGTCAAAGTCTATACCTTCTACTTGAGAGTAGCCTTGAGCAACTAGTCGTGCCTTGTTCCTGATGATAGTACCATCTTCATCTTTCTTGTTCTTGAAGATCCATTTGGTACCTATCACATTATGTTGCTTTGGAGGCTTCGTTAATTCCCAGACTTTGTTTCGCTCAAATTGATGGAGCTCTTCCTGCATTGCTTTAATCCAGTAGTCATCCTGAAGAGCTTCATCTATTGTCTTTGGTTCGATTAAAGATACGTAGCAAGCAAATCCGCAAACCAACTGCCTTCGAGTTCTAACTCCTTCTTGTGGATCTCCAATGATGTTCGATTCCGGATGATCCTTGGAGATTCGTAGCGTTTGTTGAAACGGAGTACTCGGAGGTACACGAGATGATTCCTGCACATCAGATAAACTAGAAGAACCATTAGATGCATCATTATATTGAAGTATTATTATGAGAAGATGCACTAGCAGGAGAATCATCATCTAGAGAGATATCGAGGGTAGATTTTCAGATTCAAAATGAGAAGCTTCATCTACTTTAACATTTATAGATTCTACGATCGTCTTAGATTCAATGTTAAATACTCGATATGCTCTGCTATTCGTAGAATAACCCAAAAAGATCCCTTCATCACTTCGAGAGTCGAACTTTCCAAGATTTTCACGGTCACGTAAGATGTAACATCGACTCCCGAAGATACGAAAGTACTTGATATCCGGTTTTCTACTAAACCACAGCTCATATGGTGTATTCAAGGTTCCTGGGCGCAAATACACTCTGTTAATGACATAGACAGCGGTGTTCACAGCTTCAGCCCAAAAATGTAGCGGTAATTTTCCGGCTATGAAGCATCACAGCGCGCATCTCTTGAACAACCCTGTTTTTGCGCTCAACAACACCATTCTGCTGAGGTGTATAGGGTGCCGAGAATTCATGTTTAATGCCATTTGAAGTACAAAAGTCAATGAATTTTGAATTTATGAATTCTCCACCCCATATCACTTCTAAACACGAATGATCTTTTCATTCTTTTCAATCATAATACGATGGCAAATCTCATGAAAAGAGTCCAAACGTATCAGCTTTCTCTCTCAGAAATGCTACCCAAGAAAACCGAGAGAAATCATCAACCAATAAGAAAATATACCATTTACCTCCCAAAGATGGTGACGAGTTGGCCCCATTAAATCCATGTGCAAAAGTTCCAAAGGCCGTTTTGTACCGATGTGGTTCAAGCTCTTGTGTGCAGTCCTGGACTGTTTTCCCTTTTGACAGCCACCACACACAATGTTTTGTTTAAATAAAAGTTTTGGAATCCCCTTGACCACGTCCTTGTTTGAAATTCTAGTAAGTTCCTTAAAATTTAAGTGACCTAGCCTTTCATGCCAAAGAGTTTCATTATTCAAAGCAGCTAAGTTACAATTTTCAGAAAATTTATTAGGAACAACATAACAATTGTTTTCCGATCTAACCCCTTTTAAAAAGAAGACATTGGTCCTTATCAGTTACAACGCATTCAACAGATGAAAAGTTAACTGAAAAACCATTGTCGCAAGTTGACTTATGCTTATGAGGTTAGTCTTAAGGCCATCAACAAATAAGACGTTTTTCAAATCGGGCCATCTGGAATAGCTACCGTCCCTTTTCCAACAATTTTGGAAGATCGACCGTCTCCGAAAATAACGTGTCCTCCGGAGATTTTCTCAAGATTTTGAAAACTATTTTTGTCACCGGTCATGTGACGGGAACACCCGCTATCCAGATACCAAGACGAGCTATCATATGCATGCAAGGAAATATTGGAAACAAGACAAGGGAAAATTTCACCTTTGCGCACCCAAACCTTTTTGGAATGCGTCTGTAATGGTCGTGAAGTTTTGTGCCTAGGTGAAAGCGTCTTGTTAAAACGATTGTTGCTCCTTGATGAAGTCGTCTTGCGCGGTGAACTACCAAGTCTCTTTTCATTTGAAAAGTTTTGCTTTGATTTCCGGAAAGGAGCCTTTTTGGTAGTTGATGCAGAGGTGCTTGAGATGAGCGTTCGACTCCGTCTTGCAATATCTTCTTATGTGCCCTGAAACACCACAACGAAAACATACCTTAGATCTGACGATCCCAAAGAGGATGAAGTAGGTTTGTTGTCGTTGTTTGTCTTGAATTCCGGTGTCGGAGGAGGAGATACCGACTGAGGCACAAAAATTGTCTCACTCGAACTTGGACTGTTTCCAGTTTGAGTGTATCCGAGGCCGAACCTATTGATTGACCAAGACCAAGAAGTCTATCCAACTTACTCCTTCCTGAAGAGAATCGCTGTAAGTCATTCTTGAGTTGGAAAATTGTCTTTGTCATTTCCAGGTTATCCTGTCGAGCCTCGTTGTAGAGCTTTGAAAAGTGATTCGCGTTATCCACCAGATTTGTATGTTCCTTTTCAGTTGCTCATTGGACTCTTGAAGGGAAGCATTTTCTTTTATCAGGTTTTCCCTTTCCACTTCAAGAGCGTTTGAGAGAGAAGTCGCTCTTTTTTGCTTCTTCTTCGAGATCATGCAATCTCCCTCTCAAACTCTTGTTTTGCTTAGCCACTTTCTTTGAGTCCCTCAAAAGTCTGTGGTAGGCTAGAGCAAAATCTTCACCTTCCGAATCATCCGATTCGTTGTCCGTTGCGTTCTTTTCAACAGTGGAGTTGGACAATGATTCAGACGTACTTGCCATAAAGCACATGAATGGTGAAGATGTGGACGCGTGGAATGCCGTGGAGCTCTTTTCCTTCATCACTTGAAGACGACTCATTTGACGTTGAGTTGTCATCCCAAGTGACGACTTGCATCGCCTTCTTCTTTGCCGGATACTTGTTAGGACACTCCGTTGCAATGTGGCCGTAGCCTCGACATTTGAAGCATTGCAGTTGTCCTTCTGAACTTTTCTTATCCTTTGAGAAGTTCTCCTGCTTTCTTGACTTGTGACTTGGAGTACCCTTGCCTTTGTTCCACTTTCCGAAGGATGGAGATTTGCTTGAATTACCCCTTCGAAAGTTGCGGCGAAACTTCCTTGTCAAGAGAGCGAGCTGCTTCTCAAATTCCTCCATAGAAAGGTTCTCGTCATCGTCCGAGGAGGATGTATCCGCGTCTTCTTCCTTAGTTGTTTTCAACGCATAACCTGAAGACTTAGAAGTGGATGCTTTTCCAGAAGAATTGTTAGTATTAAAAGTCATTTCATAAGTTTGTAATGAACCAACTAATTCTTCTACACGTATTTCGTCCGGGTGTTTAATAGTTTCAATGGCAGTAACCTTTGGGCGAAATCGTTCAGGAAGAGTTCTTAAGATTTTTCTTACAATCTTAAATTCTGGAATCTTCTCTCCCAGATTAGCACATGAGTTTACGATGTCTTGCAATCGTGTATAGTAGTCCGTGAAAGATTCATTTTCTGCCATCAAAGATAGAGTCAAACTTGCTCGTAAGCATCTGCAGTTTCTGAATCTTCACGAGGTTAGTTCCCTCATGTGTAACCTGGAGAACATCCCAGATTTCTTTCGCAGTCTCACATGCCGAGACGCGAGAGAATTCAGTTTGAGATAAGGCATTAAAAATAGCATTAATTCCCTTGCCATTGTAAGAAGATAACTCAAACTCTTCCTTGGTCCATTTCGACCTAGGTTTTAAGGTGTGAACATCAGAGATAAGTTCAGTTGGATTAGTCCATCCTGATTCAATTGAATGCCACACCCTTTCGTCGATGGAAGATAAAAAGGCTTTCATCCGTACTTTCCAGTACGCATAATTTGTTCCATCAAAGAAAGGGGGTCGATTGATGTTTCCACCTTCAACCATTGTTCACAACCCTATTCCCGCTCTGATACCCTTGTTGGGTCGTATATAATACGGATCTAAATAGGGGAAGAAACACCTAGAGGGGGGTGAATAGGTGTAAACGTATAAACACTCAAAAATCGTTGCGATAAAAAACCCAATGCGGAAATAAAATAACACGCAAGATTTTTACGTGGAAAACTCCATCACCGGAGTAAAAAAAACCACGGGACCGATAACACGGCAGAAATCCACTAGAATTAAAACACGTACAAGGTGATTTACCGTACACACTTACGACTCAACCTTTTCCATACGCTCCTAGAGGATCTTCTCCGCTCGCTCCAGACGCTTCTCGAATCCACGATCTGCGCCCAACGCCGAATCCACGGCGTCCAACGTCGAATCCACGACGTCCGACCGAATCCACGGTCTTCACCCAATAGCACCTTCGAATCCACGAACGTGCCTCGCTCCGAATCCACGAGAGCGAATGAACCTTGAATCCACAAGGACACGCGAATCCACGCGCCGATTTTTGGGGTAATCGTTTGTTTTTGGGTGGTGATGATCCGCCGAATACTTAGATCAAAGATAGATCGGAAATACCATCTAAGTATTCATTAGTTTGATTCAACTCAAGATGTGAGTATGAAAACCTAGAATCAAACTAATCAATATAGATGAAGAAACATAGAGTATTCTCTAATGATTTCCTTTCTTCTCTATATGTGGATCTATAGCCGTATAAGATGATATATGAAAATGACGGCTATGTGGATTGACCCTAGAAAGAAAGACATAGGGTCTATTTATAGGTTAGAAACCCTAGGAAGGAGATAAGAATCAAAAACCTGCCATTTCTGGATTTTAATAACGACGCGATCCGGATCGTGATAACTGAGATCCGGATCGTCATAACGAAACAGCTAGAATCAGTGAACAAAATTCCAAAAAAACGAAGGTTCGGGATCCGGATCATGTGACCTACGATCCGGATCGTTCATACAGTTCACCAAACATCAACGTTCGGGATCCGGATTGCGAAGCAAGAGATCCGGATCGTTCAAGGTAGATGGTAAAACTCAACGTTCGGGATCCGGATCAACAAGAGACTACGATCCGGATTGCGACGATGTATGAACGAACCACCTTCGGGATCCGCGATCGAACAGCCTGATCCGGATCCTGAACATGTCCCAAGTCCAGTTTTTGATTTTTATGCAATGAAAGATTCTTCCAAGTGTTTCTACACTACAAGAAGTATTCGGATCACACAAATTCTTTAGTTAACCATACCTGATCCTTTGAATTCTTCTTTCTTGAGATTGAGTTAAATGATCCAACTTTCTTCACCTTCAATCTTCGGACTTGAAACACTTTCACGAAACTACGCCAACTCAAATTCCGTACGG
>JAQNDB010000117.1:97546-137736 GCA_029204045.2 Tillandsia leiboldiana | reverse complement strand
GGTTACGGAATTTGAGTTGGCGTAGTTTCGTGAAAGGTTCAAGTCTTGAAGATTGAAGGTGAAGAAAGTTGGATCATTTAACTCAATCTCAAGAAAGAAGAATTCAAAAGGATCAGGTATGTTTAACTAAAGATTTTGGTGATCCGAATACTTCTTGTAGTGTAGAAACACTTGGAAGAATTTTAATTGCATAAAAATCAAAAACTGGTGTTGGGACATGTTCAGGATCCGGATCAGAGCCAGCGATCCGGATCCCGAAGGTGGTTGTTTCATACATTACTTCAATCCGGATCGCAGCATCTTCACGATCCGGATCCCGAACGTTGATGTTTTTGAACTGTATGAACGATCCGGATCAGGCATTCGATCCGGATCCCGAACCTTCGTTTTTCTGGAAACCGTCTTTATTGCTAATGCAATCCGGATCGCCCAATCCGATCCGGATCGCCGTCCGTAAAATTCCAGAAATGTTAGGTTTTTGATTCTTATCTCCTTCCAAATGTTTCTAACCTATAAATAGACCCTATGACTCTTTTTTAGGGTGAATCCAAATAGCCGAAAATAGCGTCATTTCATATATCATTTATACGGCCTAGATCCACATATAGAGAAGAAAGGAAATCATTAGAGAATACTCTATGTTTCTTCATCTATATTGATTAGTTTGATTCTAGGTTTTCATACTCACATCTTGAGTTGAATCAAACTAATGAATACTTAGATGGTATTTCCGATCTATCTTTGATCTAAGTATTCGGCGGATCATCACCACCCAAAAACAACGATTTACCCCAAAATCGGCGCGTGGATTCGCGTGTCCTTGTGGATTCAAGGTTCAACCGCTCTCGTGGATTCGGAGCGAGGCACGTTCGTGGATTCGAAGGGTATTGGGTGAAGACCGTGGATTCGGTCGGACGTCGTGGATTCGACGTTGGACGCCGTGGATTCGGCGTTTGGCGCAGATCGTGGATTCGAGAAGCGTCGCGGAGCGAGCGGAGAAGATCCTCTAGGAGCGTATGGAAAAGGTTGAGTCGTAAGTGTGTACGGTAAATCACCTTGTACGTGTTTAATTCTAGTGGATTTCTGCCGTGTTATCGGTCCCGTGGTTTTTTACTCCGGTGATGGAGTTTTCCACGTAAAAATCTTGCGTGTTATTTTTATTTCCGCATTGGGTTTTTATCGCAACGATTTTTGAGTGTTTATACGTTTACACCTATTCACCCCCCTCTAGGTGTTTCTTCCCCTATTTAGATCTTATTACATATAACCCAACAAGTGGTATCAGAGCGGGAATAGGGTTGTAAACAATGGTTGAAGGTGGAAACATCAATCGACCCCCTTTCTTGATGGAACAAATTATGCGTACTGGAAAGTACGGATGAAAGCCTTTTTAATTTCCATCGACGAAAGGGTGTGGCAATCAATTGAATTAGGATGGTCTAATCCAACTGAAATTTCTCTGATGTTCGCACCTTAAAACCTAGGTCGAAATGGACCAAGGAAGAGTTAGATTCATCTTCTTACAATGGCAAGGGAATTAATGCTATTTTAATGCCTTATCTCAAACTGAATTCTCTCGCGTCTCGGCATGTGAGACTGCGAAAGAAATCTGGGATGTTCTTCAGGTTACACATGAGGGAACTAACCTCGTGAAGATTCAGAAACTGCAAATGCTTACGAGCAAGTTTGACTCTATCTTGATGGCAGAAATGAATCTTTCACGGACTACTATACACGATTGCAAGACATCGTAAACTCATGTGCTAACCTGGGAGAGAAGATTCCAGAATTAAGATTGTAAGAAAGATCTTAAGAACTCTTCCTGAACGATTTCGCCCAAAGGTTACAGCCATTGAAACTATTAACACCCGGACGAAATACGTGTAGACGAATTAGTTGGTTCATTACACAACATATGAAATGACATTACTACTAACAATTTCTCTGGAAAAGCATCCTCTTCTAAGTCTTCAGGTTATGCGTTGAAAACAACTAAGGAAGAAGACGCGGATACATCCTCCTCAGACGATGACGAGAACCCTTTCTATGGAAGGAATTTGAGAAGCAGCTCGCTCTCTTGACAAGAAGTTTCGCCGCCAACTTTCGAAGGGGTAATTCAAGTAAATCTCCATCCTTCGGAAAGTCGAACAAAGGCAAGGGTACTTCAAGTTACAAGTCAAGAAAGCAAGAGAACTTCTCAAAGGATAAGAAAAGTTCAGAGGGACAACTACAATGCTTCAAATGTCGAGGCTACGGCCACATTGCAACGGAGTGTCCCAACAAGTATCCGGCAAAGAAGAAGGCGATGCAAGTCGTCACTTGGGATGACAACTCAAGTCAAATGAGTCATCTTCAAGTGATGAAGGAAAAGAGCTCCCACGGCATTCCACGCGTCCATATCTTCACCCTTCATGTGCTTCATGGCAAGTACATCCGAGTTATTGTCCAACTCCACTGTTGAAAAGATTGCAACGGACAACGAAATCGGATGATTCGGAAGGTGAAGATTTTGCTTTAGCCTACCACAGACTTTTGAGGGATTCAAAGAAAGTGGCTAAGCAAAACAAGAGTTTGAGAGGGAGAGTGCATGATCTCGAAGTAGAAGGAAAAAGAGCAACTTCTCTCTCAAACGCTCTTGAAGTGGAAAGGGAAAATCTGATAAAATTAAATGTTTCCCTTCAAGAGTCCAATGAGCTTTTGAGAAGGAACAAACAAAACTGGTGGATAAAGCGGATCACTTCTCAAGCTCTACAACGAGGCTCGACAGGATAACCTGGAAATGACAAAGACCATTTTCCAACTCAAGGATGACTTGAAGCGATTCTCTTTAGGAAGGAGTAAGTTGGATAGGCTTCTTGGTCTTGGTCAAACAAATCGGTTCGGCCTCGGGTACACTCAAACTGGAAACAGTCCAAGTTCGAGTGGGACAGTTTTTGTGCCTCAGTCGGTATCTCCTCCTCCGACACCGGAATTCAAGACAAACAACGACAACAAACTTACTTCATCCTCTTTGGGATCGTCAAGATCTAAGGTATGTTTTCGTTGTGGTGTTTCAGGGCACATAAGAAGACATTGCAAGACGGGAGTCAAACGCGCACCTCAAACACCTCTTGCAATGACTACCACAAAGGTGATTCCTCGGAAATCAATTGCAATCAATTGAAGGAAAAGAACCTTGGTAGTTTACCGCGCAAGACGACTTCATCAAGGAGCAGCAATCGTTTTAACAAGACGCCTTCACCTAGGCATATAACTTCACGACCATTACTGACGCACTCCAAAAGGTTTGGGTGCACAAAGGTGAAATTTTTCCTTGTCTTGTTACCAATGTTTCCTTGCATGCATATGATAGTTCGTCTTGGTATCTGGATAGCGGGTGTTCGCGTCACATGACCGGTGACAAAAATAGTTTTCAAAATCTTGAGAAAATCTCCGGAGGACTCGTTGTTTTCGGAGACGGCCGATCTTCCAAAATTGTTGGAAAAGGAACAGTAGCTATTCCAGATGGCCCGGTTCTAAATAATGTGTTATTTGTTGATGGCCTGAAGACTAACCTCATCAGCATAAGTCAACTTTGCGACAATGGTTTTTCAGTTAACTTTTCATCTGTTGAATGTGTTGTAACTGATAAGGACCATGTATTCTTTTTAAAAGGGGTTAGATCTGAAAACAATTGTTATGTTGTTCCTAATAAATTTTCTGAAAAATGTAACCTAGTTTCTTTGGATAATGAAACACTTTGGCATGAAAGGCTAGGTCACTTAAATTTTAAGGAACTTGCTAGAATTTCAAACAAGGACGTGGTCAAGGGGGTTCCAAAACTTTTGCTTAAACAAAACGTTGTGTGTGGTGGTTGCCAAAAGGGAAAACAGTCTAGGACTGCACACAAGAACTTGAACCACGTAGGTACAAAACGGCCTTTGGAACTTTTGCACATGGATTTAATGGGGCCGACCCGTCAACCATCTTTGGGAGGTAAATGGTATATTTTCTTATTGGTTGATGATTTCTCTAGGTTTTCTTGGGTAGCATTTTTAAAAGAGAAAGCTGATACGTTTGATTCTTTTCATGAGATTTGCCATCGTATTATGATTGAAAAGAATGAAAAGATCATTCGTGTTAGGAGTGATAGAGGTGGAGAATTCATAAATTCCAAATTCATTAATTTTTGCACTTCCAACGGCATAAAACATGAATTCTCAGCACCCTATACACCTCAGCAGAATGGTGTTGTTGAGCGCAAAAACAGGGTTGTTCAAGAGATGGCGCGTGTGATGCTTCATAGCCGGAATTTACCGCTACATTTTTGGGCTGAAGCTGTGAACACCGCTGTCTATGTCATTAATCGAGTGTATTTGCGCCCAGGAACTTTAAATACACCATATGAGCTGTGGTTTAGTAGAAAACCGGATATCAAATATTTTCGTATCTTCGGGAGTCGATGTTACATTTTACGTGACCGTGAAAATCTTGGAAAGTTTGACTCTCGAAGTGACGAAGGGATCTTTTTGGGTTATTCTACAAATAGCAGAGCATACCGAGTATTTAACATCGAATCTAAAACGATTGTAGAATCTATAAATGTTAAAGTAGATGAAGCTTTTCACTTTGCATCTGAAAAATCTACCCTCGATATCTCTCTAGATGATGATCCTCCTGCCATTGCATCTCCTCATAATAATACTTCCAATATTAATGATGCATCTAATAGCTCTTCAAGTTTATCTGATGTGCAGGAATCATCTCATATACCTCCGAGTACTCCGTTTCAACAAACGCTACGAATCTCCAAGGATCATCCTGAATCAAACATCATTGGAGATCCACAAGAAGGAGTTAGAACTCGGAGGCAGTTGGTTTGTGGATTCGCTTGCTACGTATCTTTAATCGAACCAAAGAACATAGATGAAGCTCTTCAGGATGACTACTGGATTAAAGCAATGCAGGAAGAGCTCCATCAATTTGAGCGAAACAAAGTCTGGGAATTAACGAAGCCTCCAAAGCAACATAATGTGATAGGTACCAAATGGATTTTCAAGAACAAGAAAAATGAGGATGGTACTATCATCAGGAACAAGGCACGATTAGTTGCTCAAGGCTACTCTCAAGTAGAAGGTATAGACTTTGATGAAACTTTCGCCCCTGTAGCTAGACTCGAGTCCATTCGTATACTATTTGCTATTGCTTGTCATTTTAAAATCAAATTATTTCAAATTGGACGTTAAGAGCGCGTTTCTAAATGGGTTTTTAAATGAGGAAGTTTATGTGGCTCAACCGAAAGGTTTTGTGGACCATAAACAACCAAACCATGTTTTTCGTTTGAAAAAGGCTCTTTACGGTCTGAAACAAGCACCGCGAGCATGGTACGAAAGGCTGATAAAGCACCTTTTGGAGAAGGGCTATACTCGAGGGGGAGCTGACAGGACTCTCTTTGTGAAGCATTATCAAAGCAATTTCATTGTAGCACAAATCTATGTCGATGACATTGTATTTGGCGCAACAAAGGATAGTGATGCTTCTAAATTCGCGGAGACCATGGAAAGCGAATTTGAGATGTCCATGATGGGCGAATTGACTTATTTCCTTGGATTGCAAATTAAACAAAATGATGAAGGTATTCACTTGAGTCAATCCAAGTATGCAATGGAGTTGGTTAAAAAGTTTGATCTTGAAAATTCGAAGGATTTTCCGACTCCAATGGGGACTAGCCACAAGGGACTTGGAAGTGAATCACAAAGTGAGAATGTAGACGAGAAACTGTATCGAAGTATGATTGGAAGTCTACTTTACCTCATGGCTAGTCGCCCGGATATATCCTTTAGTGTTGGGATTTGCGCGAGATATCAATCAGCACCAAAGGAGGTTCACCTGAAAGCGGTGAAAAGGATCATCCGGTACATCAAAGGATCAATTAATTTCGAAATTTGGTATCCTATGGGAACAAGTTTGGATATTGTTGGATACTCAGATGCCGATTGGGCAGGATCAGTGGATGATCGGAAAAGCATGAGTGGTGCATGCTTCTATCTTGGCCATTGCCTTGTTGCATGGCACAGTAAAAAGCAGAATTGCATAGCACTCTCGACTGCCGAAGCGGAATACATTTCAGCTGGAAGTTGTTCAACTCAACTCATTTGGATGAAAAGCGTATTGAGCGACTTCCGGATTTCAGCATCTTCGGTAACAATTCTTTGTGACAACACAAGTGCAATTAACATTTCTAAAAACCCTGTGTTGCACTCTAGAACAAAACATATTGAACTTAGATATCATTTTCTTAGAGAGCTAGTTGAATCAAATACTCTTCAACTTTTATATATTTCAACTGAGGATCAATTAGCTGACATTCTAACAAAACCTTTGGATCAAAAACATTTTATTCATTTGCGAAAAGCAATTGGAATGCTTTCCTTGAAATAAACTTCTTTTTGAAACCTTTGCTTAGGATAGGTTTTGTTTGTTTTTGTTTTGTTTTGTTCTTTATCTATGTTTGTACATAGGACATTAATTGAGCATAGATCATAATTGACTTTAATTGCATCTTTTCGCACATTTAGAAATTTATTATGCTTTTGCCATCATAATATTTCACTGTTGCAATGATCATTTATGTTAATTAAATCATCTTCTGAGTGATCAAAGTCAATTTCTCTCTCAATGATCTCTTAGTATAGTCATTATCTTATTTGACTGCTTAGTCGAGTATGAAATCGAGATCAATTTTTGGTTGAATACTTTATATCTTAAATAATTGATAGCCAATTGAGGGGGAGTCAAAGAAATGTAAAATGCTCAAAAGATGTGGAAAGAGTTACATCCCAATGAGGAGTGTGAAAACTACCACCACATGGAGGAAAGAGCTACCACCTCGGTCGTCCGAGTATTGTGTGCAGCTACCACATGTATACCAAGCATGGTTGTTCAATTTTTGATTAAGTAAAATGCATGTTGAAATACTTGACTCCGTCAAATTTCAAGGTTGGTATAAGGTGGGTTTTTAAAGAAAGATGCTCAAAGAGCCACTCTCTTCAACAGATTGTCTAGATACATTATCTACTATATTTGGGATTTCAAACATCTATTGATCTTTGTATTTCATTTTCTTTACTGAATTGATGATTTAATAAAGGCATTACTCATAAGATCAAGTTAGATGTAATTGAAGGTGTTCAACTTTAAGGGATTTAATTCTTGTAAATTCTCGTTTCATTTTTGGATATTATTGATAGATTTGGCATAATCTAATTCTTGTTGTATGAAACAATGATTTTTGTTTAAAGTTGATACACAATTGTGCTTACATACTTTTCCTGGTTTTTCTTGAATTTCTCTGAAATTTCTCTGAAGAAAAAGTTGGAGCCGATCCGGATCGGGCAAGGTGATCCGGATCCCGAACGCAGGCTTCTTCCTGCGGCTGGCCGATCCGGATCGAAATCTCGATCCGATCCGGATCACGGCTAGGGTTTTAATAAGAACAAGACGGTTTTGATTTCTTTTACCTTAATCTTTTGTTCTTATTTCTCTAGAGCCTCTCTCTCTAGAAATATTGCACCTTGGAGCTTTCCAAACTCTAAGTTCTTCGAATACAAGTAAGTTTTGTTGATCAAATCTCGGTTTTTCACCGTTCTTGCTTTTCCTCCTCAAAACGTGATGAATTTCTTGGATCGATTTCGTTTGTGGATGGTTTTTGATCAAATTTCTTTTGAAATAAGAACTCTAGGTAGATTAGTTTTGATTATATGCTAGGTATTCTCCTGATTAACGGATTTTTAGGCTTCGATTTCTAAAATTTCGGTTTTAGGGCATATAATAAGGATTTTCGAAAATCATGCAATTGATCTATTTTTAAAAGTCCTTTTGGAAAACTAATTTGATTCTTAGTCTCTCTACATGATTATGATTGTTTGGGTATAATTTTTTCAAATCTTTTTAAATTAATAATTTTTCATGTGTTCTTGAGTTGGTCTTCACAGGATACATTTTTCACTAGTAATCAAAATGGTGATCACTTGGATTATACTCCTACTTGCTGCCATGGTACATGTCAAGGACACTGTCAAGCCCAAGAAGGCCAAGAAGGCTAAGAAAGCGAAGAAAGCTAAAGATGATTCTGATACAGAATCTGAAACGGAATCAATTGACTGGGATAACATCGAAATCGAGGGAACTGTCCCCATTATCTCTAAAGGGAAAGCCCCTGCTGAAACCTCAAAGGCTCCGGCCACTGCAGCTGAAAAAGGGAAAGCGCCAATGGAACCAAGTCCAATTGGAACAAAAGAAAAACCGGTGCGAGAAAACGAGGCAGTGCTCAAGGAATCTCCATCGAGCAACCAGTTGCTAGGCAGCCTCCTCCACAAGACTTCATCAGCTCCGAAAGAATCAAGGATTTTGAGAAGAGGGAATGCATTGGCGAGAGACATGTCAATGTCAAACCAATGAAGGAACGATCTGCAGTCTTTGGGACTTTGTTTGACGAAGTTGGTCTTGCTCAAATTTGCAACTTCCCTGAGACTACTGGGTACTGTCCACACTCAGTTCGAATGTTTTATCAGAACGCTGCAAGTCTGATTGATCACGAGGATGGACGTCGAGAATTTCACACTTTGGTTAAAAATATCAAAATCAAAGTCACACCCCAGCTGATTGGAGATGTGCTAGGTATGACAGCCAGAGCTGATGGACTCCATTACCTAAAAACTCAAAGCTTCAACGACAACTCCTGGAGAGTTGTAGTTAATGGAATATGTCTTCCAAATACTCGGTCGACCGAAAATTCTGTTTTCTCTAAAGAGCTTCGACCAGAGTATCGGTATATAAACTTCATTGTCTGCTACAACATTCTTCCCAACATGAATACGAAGGTTCTTCGATGGGACAGAATGTTATTCCTTTATCTTCTTGGAAACCCGGCCGCATTGATGGGAGCAAACTTGAATATTCCTTATCTCATTTGGTCAAGGATGGCGCGGTATGTGGAACACTCTCACCCCACGGAGAGACTACCATACCCAATGATAATCATGCGCATCCTCAAAAAGCTTAAAGTCGATACAAGCGCGAGCTCATACATGTACAGTTTGGGCACCATTAATGAGACAACAATTGTGAAGTCTCTCTCGACGAAGCCAGATGATCCCATAATACCTCTTCACCGCCAACGAGCACAACAACAACATGCAGCAACCTCTACACCAGCAGCACAACCAGCACCTCCATCAACGTCTGATGATGATGCGTCGGTTAGCTCAATCTTTAAGGAGCAACAGCGACTCTCAAACGAGCAAGAACGCATGGCTACTGATTTCGCTGAAATGAGAGAAGATATCAAAGAAGTCAAGAAGGAACAAGCCTCTATGAACAAACGGATCAAGAAAATGTTTCAAAAGCTTGGGTGTATCAGCTCCGACAACTCAGCATAAACTTTTGTTTCTAATCTTTCTTTTGCAGGTTTTTATGTTTTTGTTATTATTCAGCACTCACGTTTCTTTATTCTGATCTTTTTAACTCTCCTTGTGTTTTGTAATTTTGGCTTTGTTTGTGACAAAAAGGGGGAGAAAGTTTAGAGAGAACTTGAACAATGATTGAACAATGATTGATGTGAATGTGTGAACATCAAGGTAAGTATCACTTCAACTTTGACTTTGGTGAAAGGTAAGTATCACAACTTTGGTTTTTATCTTGTGATTTGTTGCATGTTCCTACTAACTATTCGACTAACTATTTGGACATGTATTATTACTAACAAGTTGTTTGATTACTAACAAAGCAAAGTTATGACATTTGGAATTTTATTGCTTAGAAGATATGTCAATGTTTGATTGTGATCTTTTACATATCTGCATTACTCAATGTCATGGTGAGTATAAACTCTATCTCTGTTAGGTTTTGAATGCTAAATATTCTTGAGGTATCTAACGATCTCTTTTTGTCAAGAATGATTTCTTTGTGCAGAGAGTACAGATGTCTAAGTCTAGAGTCTGTTTTAGGAGTTTATCTCATGTTTTTAAATTTTTTGGATCTCCATTGTAAATTTTTGTTGTATGGTGATAGCAACAAAAATATCTTTTTGAATTTTCTTTAGTGGATCTGTGTTTTGTCACGAAACCGCCAAAGGGGGAGATTGTTACGGAATTTGAGTTGGCGTAGTTTCGTGAAAGGTTCAAGTCTTGAAGATTGAAGGTGAAGAAAGTTGGATCATTTAACTCAATCTCAAGAAAGAAGAATTCAAAAGGATCAGGTATGTTTAACTAAAGATTATTGGTGATCCGAATACTTCTTGTAGTGTAGAAACACCTGGAAGAGTTTTTAATTGCATAAAAATCAAAAACTGGTGTTCGGACAGGTTCGGGATCCGGATCAGAGCCAGCAATCCGGATCCCGAAGGTTGTTGTTTCATACATTACTTTAATCCGGATCGCAGCATCTCACGATCCGGATCCCGAACGTTGAGTTTTCTGAAATGTATGAACGATCCGGATCAGGCATTCCGATCCGGATCCCGAACGTTTGTTTTCTGGAAACCGTCTTTATTGCTACTGCAATCCGGATCGCCCAAATCCGATCCGGATCGCCGTCCGTCAAAATTCCAGAAATGTTAGGTTTTTGATTCTTATCTCCTTCCAAATGTTTCTAACCTATAAATAGACCCTATGACTCTTTTTCTAGGGTGAATCCAAAAATCCAAATGAGGCCGTAAAGGAAAATAGCCGTCATTTTCATATATCATTTCATACGGCCTAAGATCCACATATAGAGAAGAAAGGAAATCATTAGAGAATACTCTATGTTTCTTCATCTATATTGATTAGTTTGATTCTAGGTTTTCATACTCACATCTTGAGTTGAATCAAACTAATGAATACTTAGATGGTATTTCCGATCTATCTTTGATCTAAGTATTCGGCGGATCATCACCACCCAAAAACAACGATTTCCCCGAAATCGGCGCGTGGATTCGCGTGTCCTTGTGGATTCAAGGTTCAACCGCTCTCGTGGATTCAGAGCGAGGCACGTTCGTGGATTCGAAGGGTGCTATTGGGTGCAGACCGTGGATTCGGTCGGACGTCGTGGATTCGACGTTGGACGCCGTGGATTCGGCGTTGGGCGCATATCGTGGATTCGAGAAGCGTTGCGGAGCGAGCGGAGAAGATCCTCTAGGAGCGTATGGAAAAGGTTGAGTCGTAAGTGTGTACGGTAAATCACCTTGTACGTGTTTTAATTCTAGTGGATTTCTGCCGTGTTATCGGTCCCGTGGTTTTTTTACTCCGGTGATGGAGTTTTCCACGTAAAAATCTTGCGTGTTATTTTTATTTCCGCATTGGATTTTTATCGCAACGATTTTTGAGTGTTTATACGTTTACACCTATTCACCCCCCTCTAGGTGTTTCTTCCCCTATTTAGATCTACATTACATATAACCCAACACTCGACAACACCATTCTGTTGAGGTGTATAGGGTGCTGAGAATTCATGCTTAATGCCGTTGGAAGTGCAAAAGTCATTGAATTTAGAATTTATGAATTCTCCACCTCTATCACTTCTAACACGAATGATCTTTTCATTCTTTTCAATCATAATACGAAGGCAAATCTCGTGAAAAGAATCAAAAGTATCAGCTTTCTCTTTTAAAAATGCTACCCATGAATACCTAGAGAAATCATCAACCAATAAGAAAATATACCATTTACCTCCCAAGGATGGTTGACGTGTTGGCCCCATAAGATCCATATGCAATAATTCCAAGGGCCGTTTGGTACCGACGTGTTTCAGGTTCTTGTGTGCAGCCCTTGATTGTTTTCCCTTAAGACAACCACCACACACAATATTTTGTTCAAGTGAAAGTTTAGGAACCCCCTTGACCACGTCTTTGTTCGAAATTCTAGCAAGTTCCTTAAAATTTATGTGTCCTAGCCTTTCGTGCCAAAGTGTTTCATTATTCAAAGAGGCTAAGTTACAATTTTCAGAAATTTTATTTGGAACAACATAACAATTGTTTTCAGATCTAACCCCTTTTAAAAAGAAAACATGATCCTTATCAGTTACAATGCATTCAACAGATGAAAAATTAACAGAAAAAACCATTGTCGCAAAGTTGACTGATACTAATGAGGTTAGTCTTAAGCCCATCAACAAATAATACATTATTCAGAATCGGGCCATCTGGAATAGCTACTGTTCCTTTTCCAACAATTTTGGAAGACCGGCCGTCTCCGAAAACCACAAGTCCTCCGGAGATTTTCTCAAAATTTTGAAAGCAGTTTTTGTCACCGGTCATGTGACGGGAACAGCCGCTATCCAGATACCAAGACGAATTATCATATGCATGCAAGGAAATATTTGTAACAAGACAAGGGAAGATTTCACCTTTGCGTACCCAGACCTTTCGAGTTTTGGTGTACGTCGGAAGTGATTGTGAGGTTGATACCTTTCGTGAAAGCGTCTTGTTTGATCCATCGTTTTTCCTTGACGTCGTCGTCTTGTTTGATGAACTACCGAGGCTCTTTTCCTTCAAAGAATTTGCATTTGATTTCCGAGGAATCACCCTTTTGGTAGTCGTTGCAAGAAGTGCTTGAGTTGACCGTTTGGCTCCCATCTTGCAATTTCTCCTTATGTGCCCTGCAAAATTACAACGAAAACATACCTTAGTGCTTGACGATCCCGAGGAGGGTGAAGTAGGCTTGTTGTCGTTGCTAGTCGTGAATTCCGGTGTCTGTGACACCCCCGGAATTTGGATTAGTCCTCTATATAAATGATATAATAGGACTAAATCTCTAACCCGGCTATAGCATTTTGGATGGTAGCAAGATCCAAGAGGAACATGAGAGTTAAGCGTGCTAGAGCTAGAGTAGTTCTAGGATGGGTGACCCCGTGGGAAGTGGGGCGTCACAGTTGGTATCAGAGACATTCACCAGCCAGAAATGTGAGATGAGCCTCGGTTGAGCTAGGGTTATATAGCGGGTGGAGCGAGGCTCCCCGGCTAATAACCGTTGTGAGTGGAGTGCAGCTCCTCACAAGGTCGGCTAAGGCTAGCGAGACGAGTCTCACATCGCCTGGTGCTTGTGAATGTGCTTGAGCCTGACGTGGACGTCAGGGCTTAAAGGGGGGAAGAATGTGACACCCCCGGAATTTGGATTAGTCCTCTATATAAATGATATAATAGGACTAAATCTCTAACCCGGCTATAGCATTTTGGATGGTAGCAAGATCCAAGAGGAACATGAGAGTTAAGCGTGCTAGAGCTAGAGTAGTTCTAGGATGGGTGACCCCCTGGGAAGTGGGGCGTCACAGTGTCGGAGGAGGAGATACCGACTGAGGCACGAAAACTGTCCCAACCGAACTAAAATCATCTTTAGTTCGATTGTATCCGAGGCCGAACTTGTTTGATTGACCAAGACCAAGAAGCTTATCCAACTTACTCCTTCCTGATGAAAATCGCTGCAAGTCATCCTTGAGTTGGAGAATGGTCTCAGTCATTTCCAATTTTTCCTGTCGAGCCTCGCCGTTGAGCTTCAAGAAGTAATTCGCTTTGTTAACCATATCTATATAATTCTTCTCGAGTTGCTCGTTGGACTCTTGAAGGGAAACATTTGCTTTTATCAGATTATCCCTTTCCACTTCAAGATCGGTCGATAGAGAAGTTACCCTTTTTAGTTCTTCTTCAAGATCCTGCAATCTCCCTCTCAACCCCTTGTTTTTCTTAGCCAGTTTCTTTGAATCCCGTAAAAGTCTGTGGTAGGCTAGAGCAAAATCTTCACCTTCCGAATCATCCGATTCATTGTCCGTTGCATTCTTTTCAACAGTGGAGTTGGACAATGACTCGGACGTACTTGCCATTAAGCACATGAAGGGTGAAGATGTGGACGCGTGGAACGCAGTTGCGTTGTCTTCTTCATCACTTGACGATGACTCATTTGACGATGAGGTGTCATCCCAAGTGAGGGCTTGCATCGCCTTCTTCTTATACGGATTCTTAGTTGGACATTCCGTTGAGATATGGCCGTACCCTTGGCACTTGAAGCATTGGACTTGTCCTTCTGTGCTTTTCTTATCCCTAGAAAAGCCTTCTTGCTTTCTTGACTTGTAACTTGAAGAACCCTTGCCTTTCTTCCACTTTCCGAAGGATGGAGTTTCGCTTGAATTACCCCTTCAAAAATTTCGGCGAAACTTCCTTGTCCTCCATAGATAAATTCTCCATAGATAAATTCTCGTCATCGCCTGAGGAGGATGAATCCGCGTCTTCTTCTTTCGTTGTTTTCAAAGCATAACCTGAAGACTTAGAAGAGGATGCCTTTCCCGAAGAATAGTTAGTAGGAAATGTCATTTCATAAGTTTGTAAAGAACCAACTAATTCTTCTACACGGATTTCGTCCGGGTGTTTAATAGTTTCAATGGCTGTGACCTTGGAACGAAATCTTTCAGGAAGAGTTCTTAAGATCTTTCTTACAATTTTAAATTCTGGAATCTTCTCTCCCAAGTTAGCACATGAGTTTACGATGTCTTGCAATCGTGTGTAATAGTCAGTGAACGATTCATTTTCTGCCATGAAAATAGAGTCAAACTTGCTCGTAAGCATTTGCAGTTTCTGAATCTTCACAAGGTTAGTTCCCTCATGCGTAACTTGAAGAACATCCCAGATTTCCTTCGCAGTCTCACATGCCGAGACGCGAGAGAACTCTGTTTGTGATAAGGCATTAAATAAAGCATTTATTCCCTTGCCATTGTAAGAAGATATATCAATCTCTTCCTTGGTCCATTTCGACCTAGGTTTGATGGTGCGAACATCACCAATAAATTCAGTTGGATTAGACCATCCTAATTCAATTGATTGCCACACCCGTTCATCGATGGAAATTAAAAAGGCTTTCATCCGTACTTTCCAGTACGCATAATTTGTTCCATCGAAGAACGGGGGTCTGTTGATGTTTCCACCTTCAACCATTGTTTACAACCCTATTCCCGCTCTGATACCACTTGTTGGGTTATATGAATAATAGGATCTAAATAGGGGAAAAAACACCTAGAGGGGGGTGAATAGGTGTAAACCATAAACACTCAAAAATCTTTGCGATATAAAAACCCAATGCGGAAAAATAAATAACACGCAGAGATTTTTACGTGGAAAACTCCAAACCGGAGTAAAAAACCACGGGACCGATAACACGGTGAAATCCACTAGAATTAAACACGTACAAGGTGATATACCGTACTCACAGACGACTCAACCTTTTCCATACGCTCCTAGTTGATCTTCTCCGCTCGCTCCATACGCTTCTCGAATCCACGATGTGCGTCCAACGCCGAATCCACGGCGTCCAACGTCGAGTCCACGACGTCCGACCGAATCCACGGTCTTCACCCAGTAGCACGCTTCGAATCCACGAACGTACCTCGCTCCGAATCCACGAGAGCGGTTGCACCTTGAATCCACAAGGCCACGCGAGTCCACGCGCCGATTTTGGGGTAAATCGTTGTTTTTGGGTGGTGATGATCCGCCGAATACTTAGATCAAAGATAGATAGGAAATACCATCTAAGTATTCATTAGTTTGATTCAACTCAAAATGTGAGTCTGAAAACCTAGAATCTAACTAATCAATATAGATGAAGAAACATAGAATTAATCTAGTTATTTCCTTTCTTCTCTATATGTGGATCTGAGGCCGTATAAAATGATATTTGATTATGACGGCTACTTTTTGGACTAACCCTAGAAAAAGAATCATAGGGTCTATTTATAGGTTAGAAACCCTTGGAAGAAGATAAGGATCAAAAACTATCCTTTTCTGGAGTCTTTACATGACGACGATCCGGATCGGAGATCGGCGATCCGGATTGCAGTAGCGAGAAAAACAGATTCCAGAAAAACGAAGGTTCGGGATCCGGATCGAAGTGCTTGATCCGGATCGTTCATACAGTTCACCAAACATCAACGTTCGGGATCCGGATTGCAGTAGCCTGATCCGGATCGTTCAAATAAAATGGTAAACTCAATGTTCGGGATCCGGATCAAGGGAAGCTACGATCCGGATTGAACTGGTGTATGAACGAACCACCTTCGGGATCCGGATTGAACAATCTGATCCGGATCCTGAACATGTCCCATGTCCAGTTTTTGATATTTATGCAATAACAAATCCATCCAAGTGTTTCTACGCTATAAGAAGTATTCGGATCACCAAAGATATTAAGTTAAACATACCTGATCCTTTTGAATTCTTCTTTCTTGAGATTGAGTTATATAATCCAACTTCCTTTACCTTCAATCTTCAAGACTTAGCCGAATTCACGAAATACGGCAACTCAAATTCCGTAACAACTGCCTCCTCCTGGCGCCGA
This sequence comes from Tillandsia leiboldiana, assembly GCA_029204045.2. Lineage (NCBI taxonomy): Eukaryota > Viridiplantae > Streptophyta > Magnoliopsida > Poales > Bromeliaceae > Tillandsia > Tillandsia leiboldiana. The sequence goes on along the minus strand of JAQNDB010000117.1, from coordinate 121,402 downwards.
GAAGCCTCAGACAACTGTGCCATCTGGGCACGGAGCTCCAGAACCTCCCTCTGTTGTCCCTGCCCCGAGTCCTCCTGCTCGGGCTCAGAGGAAGAAGGCTGCGAACGCGTCGCCATCGTGCGTCGAGGAGGCATCCCCACCTGAGGGACAAGGCAACCAATCAGAACCCAAATCAACACTCGACCCAATCTAGCGAAAGTCAAAAGGCATGTCCTTCTTCCCGTAGTACTATGTTGTTGCAGCCAACATAGTTGCCACCGAAGGAAGACATGTCAATCACTCATCCCAATCCGCTCGGGAGAGTTGAAAACCCAAATCAGGACTCTCGCTAAAGATCACGGCTCTCACGTGAGTCATCCTAGGGTCCAACCACAAGCCTAGGGTTCCTAAGTCCTCCAAGACCTACATCCTAGGCTCTGATACCACTCTAATCTGTCATGCCCGGGGTCGTAACTGCGACCCGGGCTCGTCAACAGATCCGCCGCCCATACGGGAAGCCCCGTATAGACGTAGCAACTAACCTGCAACTGAATCATCTATACTGGCAGATATCAGAGCTGAAAAAGTAAAAGCTGAAATAAAAGATAAAATAATACAACTACAGCTCTAAAATATACAAACCAACCTCACCAAAAACAAGAGTCTCTCTGAACAGCAGTAAAAGAAAGGTACAACTCGATACCTCACTACAAAAGTCACTCAACATAACACACTCAAAAGTAGTAAGGGGTACATCTACTCTCACTCTGAGGATGACAGGAAGGGATCTATCTCGCGACTCCCTTACATCGGTCTAAAAAAGCTGGATCAGCAACTGGAGCTGCAGGAACCGGAGCAGAAGTCCCTGGGGAGAAGACACCACGACGGGTGTGAGAACTACATCCCACAGTAGTTCTCAGGGGGTGCCGCCAACAAGCCCGACGGTCTGCCCACTAAGTCTACTAGAGGCATAAAGTAGCAATGCAGTGCTGTAAGGAAAAAATGGAAAAATAAAGTCTACAGCTACTATGCCTCTATCTAGACGCTCAAGGAGTGGAACAGAAAGAACAGTATGCCACAACTAGCCCTCAACTCAGATCACCCAAAACTGACTGCCACATCGGGTCCAGTCAAACCTGCGCCTACCTACTGCCGTTACATCCCGGAGGACCGGATTTACGTAGGGCGTCCATGACTGCCAAAACTAGCTCAGCCAGAGGGATGGTGTCCGTGACTGCCAAAACTGGCTCAGCCGGAGGGACAAATGCGTCGACAAGTCGCAATAGAAGAGCTCAATCTCACGCCGGTACAACAACCCGGTATATAGCTCAATCTCAATGCCGGTACAACAACCCGGTCCAAGTATCACTCTCAATGCCGGTACAACAACCCGGTCTCGCCTACTCCGGAGTGGCACTCGAGGGGCGCGACCCCACTGAGCAAAGTATCCGCGCATCTCTGTCGAGCTCAAATGTGGCTCATGCAGGCTATGATCCAAATCCTCGATCAACAAGATCGGCTAAAGCCAACAAAACACTGTCTCACTCACAAGCTGGAAAACCACACAGCCGACACTCACTGTCACACTGACGGCTCCCAAAGAACCCTGATCTATAACCACTGTCACTCTCCCAAGGAAATCTGATCTACAGACTGCTATCAACTTCACTCGGTCCCCAGACACGAGTGTATAAAGCATCCCACAACCACCCGACCTCCAGCCCACAACCCGGGCGAGAAAAACTAAGTGCAGAATGACAAGTATAACAGTGATGTGGGAAATGTCGAAAGCAATAAAAAAAACCTAGCCCAAGTTGAAGTTTTCTACAGTCTGGCTGAACATGATACATATGACGGGGGTGCTAGGTCAAGTTCCAAAATTTCAATAATTAACAAGATGTAGGAATCACAATAAAATCACAAGATTCATCAACTGATATGAAGAGTAATAACATTCAGTTTCCACATGCTTTTTAGTCCAATTACTAACATGCATGATCCTACATACATAGAATTAGTATGCGGTCCATAGATCTTGAAAGCAAAGTCACCCACCTGAACGTGCTAATTGTCCGGAATCATACAGCTGAGAAAGCTTAGAAAACAGATATCTCAGTACAACCACCAAGCCAACAGTACAGTAGCAGTGCTCAATACATCCTGGGTACAAAATACATCCCAAAGTTACACTTAATTCCACAAAATTCCAAGTTTACAAATTCTGCGGTGAACAGTCCTCTTACTGCAAAAATTTCACCTGTAAAACAAACTCCAAAAATTCCAGTAAAAATACGACGGCGATGCTCGCGAAGAGTAGATATCGATAGAGCCCTTAAACATCGAATTCCTATGTCCGGATGCGTAGATAAAAATCCAACAAGTAGGTGCTGCCCAAACAGTCCATCAGCCGCAAAGGGGGTTAAAAATGTACCCAAAACCCCAGTAAAAACTCAAACCTGGAAAAAGTGACCAACACGAAATTTGTAGATATACCTCTCTTGAAACCGTCGGCGCAAAAATCATCCAAAAATATCATCGGGGTAGCTCTGTAGACCTCACAGACTGAAGTGCGACGAAAATGGGCCTCCAACAGTAAATCATCCTTCCGCACTACGATGCAGAAATCGTCGTCGTCGCGGTCTCCAAAAATTCTGAGCTTCCACCAGAAGATGCATGAGAGGAAGAGGAAGAACTTTGGTGAAGGGCACCTAGGCAGAAACACTCGGGAAAAGCCTCAAAAATGAGGCCCAAGGGGCCTATTTATAGGCCTCACCCAGAAAAAGCCAAAAAAAAGACAAGTATTGGGCTTTCGGCCCAACTTTTCGGGCGCCCGGTACTTTCGGGTGGCTACAGTGTTGGGCCGGCCCAACACTGTTCATGCCCGAATTCACCCGGTGATGCCACGTGGCCCGTCGAACAGCAAACAGCTGTGCGGGCCACCGACAGGCTGCCACGTGGCCTCCCCACGCACAGTAAGGCAGTTGGCGCCCGCCAATGAGCGGGCTCCACGTATCCAGCCGGTTGACCCGCCAACCGGTCGGCGCCCGCGCCGGTCGCATGGCGTGGCCCGCTCGTGCGCACGCGGCCCGAGGTGCCAGCCCAGGCCCCCGTGCACGGCGCCCAGTGCGCCCGCAAATCAGAGGGTGACACGTGTCCCCTACACCCGGTCCACGCATCCCGCTTTGAAATTCCGTGGACCGCGCCGCGTCCACCGACCAACCGGAGGCTGCCATGTGTCCCCCGCCTTGGTCTATGCACTGCCGCGCTCACACGATAGACCGCGCGCCCTGAGCCCGCCAATTAGGCGGTGCCACATGTCCCTGCGCCGGGTCTGTGCACCTAGTCGCGCTACTCTGTGGACCGCGCGCTATAAACCGGCCAATGACAGGCCGCCACGTGGCATGCCGGCGGTCTACGGCCCCTCCCATGCACTAGAAACCAATACAAACTTCCGGGAGTCCCTTTTTGGGCATTCGGACTCAAAATCAAACAAGCAAATAGCCGTTTTCAAGCGTTTTTCCGTGCTGAATCCATTTCCAACCTCTGTTTGGCATAATTCTTTTTAGAAATTTTGACAAACCTAGCCGAAGGCCAACACATCAAATGATATCTAACAGGGTCCATCTGTGGCATCCCATTGATGCACCATGGGCCAGATACACCAACACTAGGTGTTCTAACAGTGGATTCATCGGAAGAACGTTGCATTGGAACCAGGGCCACTACACTATAGGCCCGATGGTAACCCTGTTTTGGGATGGATTCAAATTGGCCCACCTTTTGCACAGATTTTGTGGACCGACGTAGACTCTTCTATGGGTAGCCAGGGTGGCTTTCATGACCACGAAGTGGTAGTGATCCTTGATAGAAGTTATGTCAGCAGTACAGAGATTGCAATGGGAGTTATGTGATATACCTTCTGATGGGAGTTGTGTCCTCAACTAGATGTTGGCGACAGATCTATGGTATTTCGCTTTTCTTTTGGTAAGCACAACGTACTGTCGAAAGAACTGAGGAAATACTCTGCCCTGTAATGGGGAGTATCAGATTGGGTCTAAATGAGTAGCCTGAGAGAGTTGTCGATATATTGTGACTGATTGTCACTACCGTGAACCTGTTAGAGGCTTACTAGTAGTTTAAGTTTCGGGGACGAAACTTCTTATAAGTGGTGGGTGATGTAGTAACCGTGATTTTTGAAATACAAAATTTAAGTTTAAATAATTTTCTGGGTTACTTAAATGGCAAAAATGAATTATTGTAGTGCAATTGTGGCCCGAAAATACCGACTTTTGATCAGAGCCTGACCTCGAAAATCTGAGATCACCAGTGCGACTATCTCGTCGAAACAAGAAAGATTGATATTCACATGTTTTCGATCCGATGGTCGGATCTTCCGCAAAACAGTGAAGAAGAAGCGGGGCCGACAACTTAAGTTGTGAATAGTAGCCACTGATTTAATTCCCCTCTCGAGCAACGCCGGCCATTTCACCGTCTGGACCCCAAACATAGTTGTATGAGTAGTCGTTTCTAGCTATTTTCGATATTCTGAGCGCAATGGCACAGACGGAATTCGCGTTTGGCAATTCTGGTGCATCAAAATGCGTGCATTACAGTATAGCGTACAGTATATAGCCCGAGATTTTTTTCGAGCACCAAATTAGGCGAGCAAGGGCACTATTTGATAGGTCTCGACGAGCCGGACGCCGTGGCGAAGTCCGTTTCGCAATTTGACGAACCGTTTGTCTCGAAATGCGTAAAAAAAAAACGCCGAAAAATTGAGTATTTTTGCGAGATACCCTATATATTTTATGGACCAAATGTTAGAGGCTTGTATGTGGAGGTCTTAGTAGCAATTGTCATCCACAGTAGGAGTCTTGAAGCATCTAGGTGGTTGTGTGAGGGCTAAACCGAAATTTTGCAAAAAGAAGCATTAAAAGCTATGTGGCTTTTGGTCTTCTTTGGGGGGGTGCACGAGGGGACACACTTGGTAATTTGGGTTCCCTTTACTCCTCTGATCACTCCACAAAGTCACAAGGTGCTGTGAAGGCCGAGGGGACACCACCCATAGAGAGTGAAACCGAGCTTGGGGAGAGAAGAAGAAGGTGTGATCCAAGGTTGCTCCAACTTGGGTTCTTGGTCTTTTGGGAGGTTTTCTTGCTTCCTGGGAGTGAGCCGAGGTAGTTGGAAGGCTGCGCGACGCGTGGAGAGGAACCGGCCACAACCTTTCTTCTCTAACTCCGGCGAGGTGAGTTCTTCATTTCCTCTCATTTCTTTGGCCCAATACCTTTGGAAGTGACATCCTTGTGGTCCAAGGAGTCTTTTCAGCCCACCCATAAACCGGGAGAAGCTCCGGTTGGTGGGCGGCCAAGTTGCACCGCCAAGAGCTCCGCCTCGAGCTTTCTTTGCTCCCGACAGTTTTGGACGAAAAGTAAAATGATGGTCTTCTTACTCCTGTTCTACTCTTGCTCTCCTCCAAATTTTGAGTGATTTGGTGCACTGTGGACACCGTACCATGATGCCCTAGTTTCGGGTTTTTGAAGCTCCGGCCGAGCTTCTTGCTCCGGTGCTGGCGAGGCTCCCCCAGATCAAGTACACAGGTGTGAAGCATGTCCTCGAGAGTCTAGATCACTCGCTCAGATTGTCCGTCCGTCTGGGGGTGGAAGGGTGTGCTAAACTGTAGTTTGGTCCACAGAGCCCATTGTAGACTCCACCAAAAGTTCAAGACAAAACGCGTGTCTCTATCCGAAGTGATCGATGCTGGCACCCCATGCAATCTCACAATCTCACTGATGTAGACTTGAGCTAACCGATCTCGGGTCCATGTCGTGTGAATAGGCAGGAAATGGGCTGATTTGGTTAACCGGTCCACTATGACCCAGATCGCGTCGTGCCCCTGCTGCGAACGTGGGAACCCAGTTACGAAATCCATGGTAATTCGATCCCACTTCCACTCTGGCACCGGTAGAGGTTGCAACTTTCCCGCCGGTCGCTGGTGCTCGTCTTTTATCTGTTGACGGACCAGATAGTGAGCTACATGTCGTGTCACATCTCCCTTCAGTTTAGGCCACCAGAAGGTCTGCTTGAGGTCCCTGTACATCTTCGTGCCTCCCGGATGCACCGCATAGGGGGCGCTGTGTGCCTCTGACAAGATCTCCTCCTTTAGTTCCGCCGAATCAGGCACGCAAAACCGTGCACGAAAGCGTAGGGTGCCGTCGTCCCCTACCGAAAAATCGCTCTCCGGGTTTAGAGAAATCCTGTCTCGGACGAGTCACAAGTGAGAGTCGGTCTGTTGCCCCTCCCGGATCTTCTCGAACAGCGTAGGCTTGACCACCAAGGCCAAAAGTCGCACGATCGTTCCTGCTGGTACCACCTCTAACCTCAATCGTGAGAACTCTGTGATCAAACTGTCCTGTTCAGTGATCGCGCCTGCTGACGTCCCTTCCAATCGCCCCTTCTTGCTCAGAGCGTCTGCTACCACATTTGCCTTCCCGGGGTGGTTTTGAATTGATAGGTCGTAATCCTTCAGCAACTCTAACCACTGTCTCTGCCGCAAATTTAATTCCTTCTGGGTGAACTGATATTTAAGGCTTTGGTGGTCCGAGAACACATTACAGTGGACACCAAAGAGGTAGTGCCTCCACAGCTTTAAAACAAAAACAACTGCGGCCAGCTCCAAATCATGTGTCGGGTAGTTCTTTTCATATTCCTTCAGTTGCCTGGAAGCATAAGCTATTACCTTCCCTTGTTGCATCAGTACACCCCCAAGGCCGATCCGTGATGCGTCGCAGTATACTTCGTAATCCTCTCTGGGTGTCGTTAGTACAAGTACGGGTGCCCTGGTTAGCCTTTTCTTGAGTTCTTCGAAGCTCTCCTGGCATTTAGCCGTCCACACAAATTTTTCCCCTTTTCTGGTCAACCGGTTCAGAGGGGCAGCAATCTTCGAGAAACCCTCGATGAAGCGTCTGTAATAACCTGCCAGGCCCAAGAAACTGCGGATCTCCGTCACTGTAGTCGGTGACTGCCAGTCGATCACCGATTCCACCTTCTTGGGATCCACTACAATTCCTTCCGCCGAAATCACGTGCCCTAAAAATCCCACTTCGCGAAGCCAGAATTCACATTTCTTGAGTTTAGCGAACAACTTCTGATCCCTGAGAGTCTGGAGAATGGTTCACAAATGGTCCTCGTGTTCCTCGTCGGTAGATGAATAGATCAGGATGTCGTCGATGAAGACCACCACGAACCGGTCTAGGAAGGGCCTGAAGACTCTGTTCATCATATCCATAAATACCGCGGGGGCATTCGTAAGCCCGAACTGCATAATTGAGAACTCGTAGTGGCCATACCGGGTTCGGAAGGCGGTTTTTGGAATATCCTCGTTCCGAACTCGGAGCTGGTGATAGCCCGACTGCAGATCAATCTTTGAGAATATCGTCGCTCCCCGTAACTGGTCGAAGAGGTCGTCGATTCTGGGCAGGGGATACTTGTTCTTCACCGTAACCTTCTTTATCCCTCTGTAGCCGATGCATAGATGCAGGCTTCTGTCCTTCTTCCGCACGAAGAGTACCGGTGCGCCCCAGGGCGACACACTTGGCCTGATAAATCCTTTGTCCAAGAGGTCTTCGAGTTGCGCCTTAAGCTCTTTCAGTTCCACGAAGGCCATTCTGTAAGGTGCCTTCCTGATAGGCTGCGTGCCCGGTAGGAGTTCGATAGGGAACACAACCTCTCGTTCAGGGGGCATCCCGGGTAGTTCCGCCGGGAAGACGTCGGGGAACTCCCTCACTACTGGGATGTCTGTAGGCGTCGCGGAGGGTCGGGTGACTAGATCCACCGAGGCCAGGTATGCCACACACCCGCCCTCCACCAATCTTCTGGCCCGTGCTGCTGAGATGACAGTTGGGAAAGAGGTGATCTTGCACGCCAGGTACACGTGTTCAGGGAAGCCCGGTTCTAGTAGTCGCACCTGCCGCTTCTCACAGTCGATGATTGCCTGGTACCTAGTGAGCCAATCCATGCCCAGCACCGCGTCGTACACCTTTAGGGGAATTACCACCAAATCCCAAGGGCAAGACAGTCTCCGTAGCTTTATCGGGCAGGCGGGCACAAGGCTATCAGCCTCCAAAGGCCCACCCGCGGTTTGGACCGTCAAACGACTCTGGAGGGGTCTCTCCCCAAAACCATGTACAAACACGAAGTCACGAGAAATGAAAGAGTGTGTTGCTCCGGTATCAAAAAGAGTTCTAGCACGGAAATTTGAAACAGAAGTAATACCTGCTACTACATCCTCCGGCGGGTCCGACTCTTGGCGAGTCATTGAGTAAACTCTCCCGCCTGCCTGAGGCTGTCTATCCCCCTCTCGCCGTGGTGCAGGGGGTCAAGAGGTCGACCCCATAGGAGTTTTCCCCCGTCCTGAATGCTGTGGCGAAGGCGCAGAAGCTACAGAGGATGTTGTTCCCAGGGTTAAGGGGCAGTTGTGGCGGAAGTGCCCCTGCTTGCCGTGGCGGAAGTGCCCCTGCTTGCCGCAGCGGAAGCAATGATCATGTCTTTGGGGGCATTCTATCACTTGGTGTGCCCCTCCGCATATCACACAAGGCCTGTCCCCCGGCCTCGGTCCTCCTGTTGGCGCACTCCGAGTTCCCGATTGTGGTCTCCACCGTTTAGGGGGTCGACTCCCGCTGGAAGAGCCTCCCCCAGAGTACTGTTGCTGCCGTTTCTTGTCCTCGTGCTGAGCAGGGCCCGCCTTTTTGGCGCGCGTAACAGCGAATCTGCGCTCCACCACAGTGGCCCTATCGACCACCTTCTGGAAGGTGTGCAAGTCCGCTACTTGTACCACCTGGAATATGTCGCTGCGCAAACCATCCACGAAGAGCTGAGTCTTGTGAGACTCGTCCCTTATGACGAAAGGGACGCAGTTGGCCAGTCTCACGAACTCCCGTTGATACTCCATGACCGTCCTGCTCCCCTGCTGGATGTGATTTAAGTCGTCCTCCAGCTGTCGCTTGACGCTGTTGGAGAAGAAAGCCCCGAACAGCTCCTGCTTGAAAGTGGTCCACGATGGGAGCACGGTGCCCTTTGTGGTGTCAGGGCGCACCGTCTTCCACCACAGGCGGGCGTTCCCCTCTAGGAAGTGGACCGCTAGGGGAACCCGCTCGCATTCCTCCATTAGCAAGTCCTTGAACAGTTTCTCCATCGTATCGACCCACTTCTCTACGACCCAGGGGTCGGTCGTCTCCCCCTTGAACATCGGTGGGTCCTATTTCTTGAAGTCAGCCAGGTTGGCTCGCACTCGGTCCCACTCAGTCAGCGAAATTGACCCTCCCCCCGTGGCAGCGGCGGCCACAGCGGGGGAAGGTATCACCACGGTCTCCCCTAGGGAACCCCCGGTAGTGGTCCCCGTCGTCGGTCCCGTAGCTGCTGTCGAAGGTGCTGACGCTGGCGCCGCGGTCTGGACTGACGGTATCCCGGCTGCCGCAGCCTGTGGAGAGGCCGCTCCTGTCCAGGCTCCCGTCACTGGTGCTGTTGGCCCCTGTGGAGGGGCCTGGGCGACCGCCACTGTCGCAGCCGGTTGTTGTCGCGTCAACTGACGCACGTGGTCCGTGAGGGTCGCCAGCTGTCCTGCTATCTCCTGCAGTTGTTACCGCAGGAGCTGGTTCTCCGCGGCCGTCGACGTTGTCGCGTCAGCCCCCGTGTCCTCGGCCGATGATCTAGTTCGGGCCATGCTTTGTACACACACACAACACAAGTCAGATCTAGACTCTGCTAGCATAGCAATCAACCATCTATCGAGAAAAAGGGACCTATACTCCCCCCCCCCCCCCCCCCTCCCCCCCCCCCGATCACTCGCGTTCTACGCTTCTATGCCCTATTCATTTCATTAGTAGCTAAGTGGGGTATCTTTGTGGATGTCGGGCACTGACTGTTGTGATTGAAGAAAGTCTCTGATACCATCTTAATCTGTCATGCCCCGGGGGTTTCATTAAGCGAAAATAGTCAACGAAAACATGAAATTGCGTGTATAAATTTTTTTTTGAAAGTCCTTTCTCCCCGGTGCATGCCCAGACCCGCCGCATACACAGATTCACCCCGCAAACGGGCAGAGTCTCCTCTGTATATGCACGGCGTCGCGGCTAATACACACGTCTAATCACAGCAGTTTTATTCAATCACAACAGTTCTATTCACATGAGCGTACAAGAAGACTAAACAATCATCGAGGTTGATCAATTTGAAAGGATAAATCCACAGTTTTGAAAGTGGTGCCCACCCGGCACCCAGGTTTCTAAAACAGTTTCGAAAACCATAAATCAACAGAGTTTTTAAAACGGTGCCCACACGACACCCAGGTTTTTAAATCCGTTTTCGAAATCCATAAATCCATAAGGTTTTAAAAACGGTGCCCACACGACACCCAGATTTTGAAAACCATTTTCGCAATGCCCTTTTTTTTTTCTTTCCTTTTCTTTTCTTTTTGAAAGCGGCCAAACAGGAGAAGGAAAAACAATCAATCATCCACATAACTAGAGAGTAACATGTCGACATCCACACCGACCTCACGAGGGTATCGAGAACCACACAGTAGACTACTAATAGAAAATGAAAAGCGAAATAAAAGGGTAACTACAGTCTAGGGCCACGAAGGACCCAAAAGCTCCTGCCTCGGCCTCACCGTCGCCTAGCTCTCACCCCTGAAGGAACCTGTCACGGAGTGGGAAGTCGGCGACACTAGAATAAAAAGGAAAGCTGGAAAAATGTCAATTAATCAAACCATAAGAACTATCCGGAGCAACCACCCTCCCGAAAGGGCAAACCACGACCCCCTGCATAACCTAATCCGGGCACCTGCCCCGGCAACCGAACCGAGCACCTACCTCGGTAAACAACGCCGAGCACCTACCCCGACGGGTCGCACCGCTCACACCTTGGCACCTCAAAACCCCCCACCTACGGGGGCCCCCACTACGTCACCTCGTGGGTTCACACGGGTCATAGACCACTTTTCCGAAAAAGCGCACCCTTTGCGGTGGCCAAACCGCGGGTGCGCGTGTTGCAGCCTCGAGCACAGTAACCAAGTACACAATATAGAACCCGATAATAACAACCATAAAGATTACCAAATATTAGCATAGTTAGACGAGTAATTAAAACATGTGTGCAGTTTTCGAAAAGTTCCACACTAAGTCTCGGAACGAAAACCCACCTGTCTCGCGTGATGATCAACGCTCGGTTCCTCCGCGTCTTGGTGTGCTTCCCGGACATACACGGTTCCCCGAAGAGAAGTCAGTAATCTCGAAACCCCAAATAAAGACAAAGGAACAGAAGACCTTCCTGGTCAGTCGTGTAACGCGGCGCACGGATCCGGCGGCGGCGGCGTCCCGGGTCGGGAGGTGGTGATGCGGACCACCCCGCACGGGTGCGCTGTCCGCAAGCGTGCTCGGCCCCGTGCGGTGTGCTGCCCGCGAGCGGCGACCCCGCACGGTGCTCGGCCCGCGCGGGTGCGCTGCCCGCATGCGCGGGCGGCTCCGCGCGGCGCCCGACCCCGCGCGGGCGCCCCGCCTACGGGCGGCCCCGCGCGGCGCCAGGTCTGCGCGGTTGAGCAGCCCGCAGGCGCGGGCGGCCCCGCGCGGCGCCGAGCCCGCGCGGGTGCCCCCCCCCCCCCCCCGCGCGCGGTGCCGTGCGGCGGCGGCCGGACTGAGAATTCCTCGCCCCCCCCCTCGCAAGAGAGCAAAACCCCAAGGAACCGTAAAAAGAACCGCAACTACGCACCTCGGTTTCGCCGGTAAGGGTGGGAGAAGGAGGATCGTCCCGTTCTCGCTCGCCGGACTCCGCAGGAACGCGATGGTTCTTCCTTTTCCCCGCCTCGTCGCCTCGGTTCCTCACGCCAACAGTTGGAAGGAGGGGAAACTAGGAACTGGGGTTTTTTTTCGCACGCTCTCAGAGGGGACCTAACGCACAAGGGAAGGAGAAGTGGGAAAGAGCCCTAACCCCAAACTTAAGAATAAATCGATCGGGAATGAGCCCAAAATCCCCAACTCAAAAATAAATCGATCGGGAATGAGCCCAAAATCCCCAACTCAAAAATAAAAATTGATCGAGGTGTTCACCAGGGATCCGATTTACCTCGAAAAATGTGTCGATCGCCCGCACGCCTTTTGATGCACCTGTAATTGCTAGCAACCTTCAAAAATTTATTCTGGGAGATCCCGGGGTCGGAATTCAAATCCGATCGCGCCACCGTTCCCCGTTTCACGAGCTCTAACACATAAAAATGCACGCGAGCCCCGACGGTCTGCCCAGGAATAATCAAATTATTAACCCCCCGTCGGACCACTAAAAGAGGTAATTAAATAAATAAATTTTCCGAAATAAAAATAAAAAGGCGGTTACTACAATCAGTTTATTAAATTTTGTAATATAAATTGTAATAAGTTGTTGTAATATTTTAATTGTTTAATTGTTGAGTTGTACGTAGTTAGACTACTCTGGTATTGCTGTAAAGGCTTAGCCGTGCATATATAGAAAAGGCTCAATTCCAAGGGGAATTGGAAATTTTCTATATATGTGGCGGTCTGTCGCGCTCTGGCTGGTTTTAAACTCTGATTTTTAAAAAAAAGGGAAAAAAAATTTTAGACGCTGTTTTTCGAACTCGGGGAGTGACAGAAAATTACTAATCCAAATGGACAGAATCTTTTCTACATACACATGACTAGGCAAGTACGATTAGCACAATTAGAGATGCTACATACACCAATAATAACTTAAAATAATAATCCAGCATAACTGAAAACTAAATAACATAATATATGTCATATGCGGAATCTCAAATCTCATACGAATCTCAAATCTCTGAAATATAATTACTACATACTGTCCAATACTATAAATGGTAAAGTCATAGTATTGTAAACTGATAGCAGAATGATGCAGACTAGCTATCTAGCTAGCAGCAAAATGGAATAGCTTTATCACAAGAATCTTACATGTCACGCCCCGGGGGTTTTATTCAGCGGAAAAGAAAGAGTTGTTTGTTTGGCGTGTAAATTTTTTTCGAAATTCGGTCTTCCCCGCGCGTGCCCAGACCCGCCGCATATACAGATTTACTCGACAAACGGGCAGAGTCTCCTCTGTATATGCACGGCGTCGCGGCTAATACAACAGTTAAACACAAGCATTCATTCAATCACAACAGTTCGGGACATAACTACGAATGCGGACTAAGAATAATTCCCAAGGCCGATCAAGTTGAAAGGTCCACACGACCCAAAGTTTTGAAAACTAGTTTGGAAAAGCCATAAATCTACAGGGTTTGGAAAACGGGTCCACACGACCCAAGGTTTTGAAAACTAGTTTGGAAAAGCCATAATCCCACAGGGTTTGGAAAACGGGTCCACACGACCCCAGATTTTTAAAATAGTTTTCACAATTCTTTTCTTTTCTTGTTGTTTTGCTTTGAAAACGGCCAACCGGAGATAGTAAAAAGAACCAACATTTCATATCCAGAGTAAAAGCATCAACATCCACACCGACCCCACGAGGGTATCGAGAACCACACAGTAGCCTACAGTATCAAATGAGATGTAAGGAAAGGTAATGGAGATACAGACTAGGGCTCCCCATGGCCCGACTACTCCTGCCTCGGCCTCACCGTCGTCTGTCTCTCACCCGTGGAGGAACCTGTCACGGAGTGGGTAGTCAGCGACACAATGATAATAATAGTAAGCAGGAAAAATACCAAACCCAATTGTAAGACTATCCGGAGCAACCACTCGGCTCAAAGGGAAAGGTAACACGCGAACACCGGTAACACCTGTAATACCTGTAATACCTGTAACACCTGTACACCTGACCTCGTCGGGCACCTACCCCGACGAATCGCACTGCTCACACCTTGGAGCACCTGACCTCGTCGGGCACCTACCCCGACGGGTCGCACCGCTCACACCTTGATGCCTCAAACCCCACACCTACGGGGGCCCCCACTACGTCACCTCGTGGGTCTACACGGGTCAGAGACCGCTTTCCCGGAAAAGAGCACCCTTTGCGGTGGCCAGACCGCGGGTGCGCGTGTCGCAACTACGAGCATAGTAACCAAGATACAGGGTAATATCGCAAATCATAGAGATCGTCATCATTAGTACCGAAAACATGCAGTTAGTAACCCTCCAACAATACCGACTCTATGCTAAGTCTCAGAGAAAACCCACCTTTTCGTTGTCGCGCTGCTGGTACATGCTAGGTTCTTCCGCGTCTCGGTGTGCCTGCCCGGACCTACACGAACCTGCCGTACAGGAGTCAGTAACTCAAGACTCCGAAAAGATAAAGAACTGCGGAACACCCGACCCTCCCGGTCGGTCGCGGGGCACGCCCCGCCGATTTGGCGAAGACGGCGACGTCCCCGGGTGAGGCCAACGACGCGGGCGGCCCACGGCTCCCGCGGGACACCTGGCCCTGTCACGCCCCGGGGTGGAAACTGCCACCCGGGCTCGCCAACAGATCCGCCATCTGTACGGAAACTGCCGTACAGACGAAGCGTCTAACCTGCAGAAAGAATCAACTACAGTAAGCAGATATCAGAGAGCTGAAAGTAGACTACTAAAACTGAAGTCCAAACACTGTTCAACTGAAAATAATACAATATCCATCTCCCCAAATAATATCATATACAAAATCCTCTGATACAGAACTCAAAAGGGAGATATCTCCAATAAGTACACCAGTGTACAGGCCCTCGATACAAGAAAAAATATCCTCACTACATCAGTCTCTCAAACTGTAAAATAAAGTACAACTCTATACCTCTCAACAAAGGTCTCTCAACAGAGGAAGAAGAAGTAAACTATCAACCGAAGCTCTCCTCTGAAGGGGGGTACCGCTACACTCCAACGACGGGTAGGGAACTAGCTCGCGACTCCCTCGCCTCGGTCCGAAGGATCAGCAACAGGAGCACAGGAACAGAAGAAGAAGTCCCTGGGGAAAAGACACCACGACGGGTGTGAGAACTACTTCCCACAGTAGTTCTCAGTGGGAACCGTCAACAAGCCCAACGGTCTGCCCACTAAGTCTACTAGAGGCAAAAGATAACAGGCAAAAAATCTGAAAGAAAAGCTGGAAACTACTCTACAGCTACCATGCCTCTATCTAGACACTCAAAAGTGGAACAGATGAAAGTAAAAGAGACCACTCGCACCCAAGGTGCTCAATCGACCCAAACGAACTGACTACCTCAAAGGTCCAGTCAAGCCTGCGCCCGTCGACTAGGAACGCTCCTACCCACTACCACACATCCACATGAGGACGGGATTTACGTGGGGCGTCCTGTCCTACTAACTCATCCCTCGCGCAAAACTGCCTCAACAGGCCCATCGTTGCCTCAACTGCGGAAAACTGCCTCAACAGGCCAACCATCGTATCCACAGCGGCATCTCAGGACGCAACTCCAACTGAGTAAAACGGCGCGGCATAGAGTATCAAACATTGGCATATGCAGGCTAGTCAAAATCCACGCTCACTCTCAGAACGGTAGGGCTCAAGATCCCCAAATACCTCGCACAACAGTCGGAGCACTCTCGACGACTCAGCTGCTCGGCTAACTCGAAACACGAGACACTAGCCTCTCCAACGGCTCGCAGCACAAGGCTCACCGGCTGGAGATACTCCACAGCCAGGAACGACCCACGACTCAGGGTAACAAAACAGGTCGGACAACACTCAACGACCTGGGACCACCGTCAACCCCAACGGTTCCCAACAAGACGGACCGGAAGATACTCGACGGCCCGGGACTGCCGTCTGCGCAACGGCTCCCTCCACGACGGCACAACAGGGAAACAAGACCTCCCGGGACTACCGTTTACCCAAACGGCTCCCGGCACAGATAAGCAACCCAGTACAACTACCAGACTCCACTCTGCTCCCAGGCAAGAGTGTAAAAGCATCCCACACTAAAAGCAAGTCCCGACCTCTCGGCCCACTACCCGGGCGAGAAAACACTATGTCCAGGGATGAAGGTACAGTGTGGATGTCTAAGCATAAATAACCCTAGCCCAAGTGAGGGTTTTCTACTAGTCTGGTTGCACATACAACATATGACGGGGGTGCTAGGTCAAGTTTCAAGATAACTATAATAACAGATAATAAAAGGAATAACAATTCCTACAATCTAGCATACTACACAATGAAATAACTATCATGCATAGTCCTACATCAGTAGAAATACTGTACAGTCCATAAAACTTGGAGATAAGGCCACCCACCTCGATTTGCCACCAATTGCTCGTAGACACTTGCAATTGGCCTCCACGCGATCCGCACGCAAAACGATGACCGCTGCCGGAGTCCGCACGCAAAACGGAGCACGGTGCCGGAATCCGCACGCCAAACGGAGTCCGCACGCAAAACGATGTCCGCTGCCGGAGTCCGCACGCAAAACGGTGCACGGTGCCAGGATCCGCACGCAAAACGGAGTCCGCACGCAAAACGGTGCACGGTGCCGGAGTCCGCACGCAAAACGGTGCACGGTGCCAGGATCCGCACGCAAAACGAAGTCCGCACACAAAACGGTGCATGGTGCCGGAGTCCGCACGCAAAACGATGCACAGTGCCAGGATCCGCACGCAAAACGGAGTCCGTACGCAAAACGGTGCACGGTGCCGGAGTCCGCACGCAAAACGGTGCACGGTGCCCAACACAGAAAGGAGCAAGAGGGTCAGTTACAGTCTAAAAGATCGCCCCAAAAAACTATACAAAAATACAGTAAAACCAACACACGGGACCTACCCGTTTGCGTCGCCGTCGCCGAAACGCTCCGCCGGGCGACCTCGCACGCAAAACGAGGTTCACGACGCGCCGCCGCACCTCAGCAACCCCCCTCCCTCACTCCCTCTCGCTCTCGGGTGCAGAAGAAAGAAAGAAAGGGAGAAAAATCGCGGTGCGGGGAGGAAGAAGAAGAAGAAAAGGAAGAGGAGGGAGAAGGGTGGTCTACGGCCCTTCGGTGCATGGTGGACCGCCCAATGGGGCCCTCCAACGGCCGGTCCACACGCAGGGGCGCGCGCACCAGGCGCAGCGCGCGCCCCCGCCCGCCACGCGGCCGCGTCACCGCGCGCCACGTGGCGCGCGACCATCACGCGCCACACGGGCGCGTGACACCGTGCCCCGCGCAGGCGCGGGACACCACGCGCGCCACACGGGCGCGTCACCACCCACGCCCGCGCGGGCGCCAACTGGGGGCCGCCACGTGGCGGCCCCTGCACTGACCGCGCAGGCGCGCGTTCCCAACGCGCGCCAGCTGGCGCGCATTGCGCAGTGCGCCGCCGTCCACCTCGAGATCCGTGCCGTGCACACCTCGATAAACGTGCCGTTTTGCCTCGAAAAACGCGCACTTTATCCGGGCTCCAAATCCAACAATTAAATAGTCCATTCTTAGCGAGTTCCCGCGCTGAATCCAAAAATGATGTCCATTTCTCCAAATTCTCACCCGAAAATTTGCCGAATGCCCGCTCGATCCGATTTTCGCGCCGGGTCCATTTTTAAAGTCCGATTTGCCCAATTCCAACTCTAAAAATTCCCGAAGGCGACCGGAGAGGTAAACTTTTATCCGGACTTCACCCAGAGTCTAATTTTGACATCTGAAACGCGCGAAATCACTTCTAAACACCCTACGGGTCCTCCAACTTCCCACGCGATCTCAATTTAAGCCCGAAGTCCACCACTTGTGTCCAAATTGCGCGCAACCCACGCAGGCCTCCAGTGATGCACGCAAATCCCAATTTGCATCACAAATCCATTTCTGGGCCCCCAACACGCGCACCAACACCCCCAACGGCGACCGAAAGCTGCCCAACAACCAGCAACCCTACGCGGGGGATTCCGGGACCTCACATCCTCCCCCACTAAAAGAAAGTTTCGTCCTCGAAACTAGATCAAGCCCATCAGGAGTCAAGAACACCACGGCTAGGTATCTAACAATACGCCTCCAGCTCCCCCACTCGCTCCTCGTGATTACACCGCAACAACAACAACAAGTACGGTATTACCCGATGTGCAATTCTCTCATCTCTCGAGCCAGAAATTGCAACGGGCGTCCCTCGTACTCCAATAATCACATATCTCAAAGGGGCAAGTAAATCACGGGCGAGGAAAAAATCGCATCACTACTGAGCTGAGACGTGAAAAACCAAGGGCTCCACTACAAGGCTGGGGGAAAACTGAAATAACCACAAGTGTAATACGCACCAAACCCCAACATGGTGCCACCCTCAACAAGACGACCCGAAGCATACCCGCTGACTCGTCCAATAAGGAAGGGAAATCCAATAAGTTGGGGTCTTCACCCGGTTACTTCCCGATCCGAAACCACTCGAGTGGACTACACAACTGCAGGCTACCCTCAAAAGGGATCCTCAAGAGACACAATCTCGTGCCACAGTTGGTCGCTCAACATGCTATCATAACCCCAACGGACCCACGGGTCGAAGTCGATCCCTCAACTCATAAAGAACACCCTGACGGGGACCAAACCGTCGGTGAACGGGACTGAAAACTGGCTCACAAGGCGATCATAAAGCTGATGCCCAACTGGCGGTCAAAAGTCCGAAACATCCAAAAGACTCTCACCATTGTGTACCTACAACGTGGCATCACTGCCGTGCACCAACGGCGTGGCATCAATGCCGTGCACCAACGGCGTGGCATCACCACCGTGCACCAACGGCGTGGCATCACCACCGTGCACCAACGGCTTGGCATCACCACCGTGCACAAACGGTGTGGCATCACCACCGTGTATCAACGGTGTGGCATCATCACCGTGTATCAACGGTGTGGCATCACCACCGTGTATCAACGGCGTGGCATCACCACCGTGTATCAACGGCGTGGCATCACCACCGAGCACCAACGGCGTGGCATCACCACCGTGCATCAACGGCGTGGCATCACCACCGTGTATCAACGGTGTGGTATCACTTAAGCATCAAGGCCTCAGATCCTCACAGTACTATACCCAACACTACCTCGAAATCTCGGAGCTGAGGAAGAGCCAAAAGATCAACAGGCAAAAACCAGGGCCCTAACTGCACTGGGCAGGACCAACAACACTCATCTATGTGCAACACGTGATCAGGTATCTGAACCTCACGAGCACATGCTAAGGGTCCTATCTCTAGCCCATACAACAAAGCAAATGCCCTACAGAAGAAATGAATGCGATGCTCCGGTAACAAATAACGCTCAAGTGCGTGAAGGGGAGATAAGATTAGTATCTGCCACCACGTGGCTAGCTGCCCCCGAATCCACATCCTGTGCGACATAGACGCTCTAGCTCGGGGGTGGTCGTTCGTCGGACAGTCGCGAAGAAGTGGCCCTAACTATCTGGCCATAACCTGTTGAAGCTCCGCCTGTCTGGAAGAGCGGAGGAGGAGGAGCCGAAGCTGCCAACGCGACTGTTGACCCCGCTTTAGGACAAGACCATGATCTGTGTACTGCCTGTGGTCACACTGCGGCGCAAAAATGCGGCCCACCACCAAGGGCACAGTCATCCCGCTGCTGCTGCGGACACATCGGCTGCGGAGAACCTCTTGGTCTCTGTCTCCCCTGAGACTCACGACCCTCAGACTGGGATCGTGGCGGCCCCGGGGGCTCGATCTCCTCGACTGTCCAAACTCAGGCGGCACTGGATGCCTCTCCCCGGAGCTGGTCCCTGGCGCTCCGTCTATCTCTGACATGATCACTAATCCTCGGTCAACCCGCTAAGCATGCTCAATCGCCGCATCTAACGTCGGCACCCGCCAAGAATACACCAAGTGATAGATATTCCGATGCAGTCCTTTCTCAACTAGCTCAACCTCCTGGGCCTCATCCAGGCGACATGGGGTACACGGCTCAACATCGCAAAACTCGCGAACATACTCCAAAAGAGGTCGACTCCCCTGCTGCAGGAGTTTAAGATCCCCTTCCAGTTTCTGCTTACACTGACAGGAAGGAAGGCCCCGAGCCGCAAAGCACGAAACTGGTTCCAAGCCAACACCTGCGCTCCCGGTAGTCCAACAGGATGAACTCGACGCCATCAAATCTCGGCGTCCTGTCAGATCATCTCAATCTTACTAAAATAACCACCTGGTAACTCGGTCGGAGGTGAAAATCGCCTCAACAGGCCAAACCTTCGCCACTCACTAGGCGGCATCGCCACTCATTGGGCGGCATCGCCCCTCACTGGGCGGCATCGCCTCTCACTGGGCGGCATCGCCCCTGGTAGCTCGGCCAGTGGAAAGTATCCTCCTGGTAATTCGGCCAGGGAAAAATGTCCTTTTGGTAACTCGGCCAGGACATGTGCCCACCTGGTAACTCGACCAGGGGCAATGCACCCATCTGGTAACTCAGCCAGGGAAAATGCCCTCCTGGTAACTCAGCCAGGGAAAATGCCCTCCTGGTAACTCAGCCAGGGAAAATGCCCTCCTGGTAACTCAACCAGGGAAAACGCTCTCCTGGTAACTCAGCCAGGGAATATGCCCTCCTGGTAACTCAGCCAGGGAAAACGCTCTCCTAGTAACTCAGCCAGGGAAAATGCCCTCCTGGTAACTCAGCCAGGGAAAATGCCCTCCTGGTAACTCAGCCAGGGAAAATGCCCTCCTGGTAACTCAGCCAGGGAAAACGCTCTCCTGGTAACTCAGCCAGGGAAAATGCCCTCCTGGTAACTCAGCCAGGGAAAATGCCCTCCTGGTAACTCAGCCAGGGAAAATGCCCTCCTGGTAACTCAGCCAGGGAAAACGCTCTCCTGGTAACTCAGCCAGGGAATATGCCCTCCTGGTAACTCAGCCAGGGAAAACGCTCTCCTGGTAACTCAGCCAGGGAAAAACGCCCTCCTGGTAACTCAGCCAGGGAAAATGCCCTCCTGGTAACTCAGCCAGGGCGGGGTGGTGTCCTTTTCACAACACGACGTCTCAGGGTATCGCAACCCACTATACAACTACCAACGTCAGGACACAACAACCATAAGACCCAATCCAGCGAAAGTCTAAGACATGTCATCCATTCCATAGCAGTATGTTGTCTGCAACCAACATAATCGATTAGGAGAATAAACATGCCAAACTCTCATCCCGTCTCTTGGAGAGGTCAAAACTCAATCAGGACTCTCGCTAAAAGTCACGACTCTCACGTAGTCATCCTAATGTCCAACCGCAGCCTAGGGTTTCTAAGTCCATCACGACCTACAACCTAGGCTCTGATACCACTCTAATCTGTCACGCCCCGGGGTGGAAACTGCCACCCGGCTCGCCAACAGATCCGCCATCTGTACGGAAACTGCCGTACAGACGAAGCGTCTAACCTGCAGAAAGAATCAACTACAGTAAGCAGATATCAGAGAGCTGAAAGTAGACTACTAAAACTGAAGTCCAAACATTGTGCAACTGAAAATAATACAATATCCATCTCCCCAAATACTATCATATACAAAATCCTCTGATACAGAACTCAAAAGGGAGATATCTCCAATAAGTACACCAGTGTACAGGCCCTCGATACAAGAAAAAATATCCTCACTACATCAGTCTCTCAAACTGTAAAATAAAGTACAACTCTATACCTCTCAACAAAGGTCTCTCAACAGAGGAAGAAGAAGTAAACTATCAACCGAAGCTCTCCTCTGAAGGGGGGTACCGCTACACTCCAACGACGGGTAGGGAACTAGCTCGCGACTCCCTCGCCTCGGTCCGAAGGATCAGCAACAGGAGCACAGGAACAGAAGAAGAAGTCCCTGGGGAAAAGGACACTACGACGGGTGTGAGAAACTACTTCCCACAGTAGTTCTCAGTGGGTACCGTCAACAAGCCCAACGGTCTGCCCACTAAGTCTACTAGAGGCAAAAGATAACAGGCAAAGAAATCTGAAAGAAAAGCTGGAAACTACTCTACAGCTACCATGCCTCTATCTAGACACTCAAAAGTGGAACAGATGAAAGTAAAAGAGACCACTCGCACCCAAGGTGCTCAATCGACCCAAACGAACTGACTACCTCAAAGGTCCAGTCAAGCCTGCGCCCGTCGACTAGGAACGCTCCTGCCCACTACACACATCCACATGAGGACGGGATTTACGTGGGGCGTCCTGTCCTACTAACTCATCCCTCGCGCAAACTGCCTCAACAGGCCCATCGTTGCCTCAACTGCGGAAAACTGCCTCAACAGGCCAACCATCGTATCCACAGCGGCATCTCAGGACGCAACTCAAACTGAGTAAAACGGCGCGGCATAGAGTATCAAACATTGGCATATGCAGGCTAGTCAAAATCCACGCTCACTCTCAGAACGGTAGGGCTCAAGATCCCCAAATACCTCGCACAACAGTCGGAGCACTCTCGACGACTCAGCTGCTCGGCTAACTCGAAACACGAGACACTAGCCTCTCCAACGGCTCGCAGCACAAGGCTCACTGGCTGGAGATACTCCACAGCCAGGAACGACCCACGACTCAGGGTAACAAAACAGGTCGGACAACACTCAACGACCTGGGACCACCGTCAACCCCAACGGTTCCCAACAAGACGGACCGGAAGATACTCGGACGGCCCGGGGACTGCCGTCTGCGCAACGGCTCCCTCCACGACGGCACAACAGGGAAACAAGACCTCCCGGGACTACCGTTTACCCAAACGGCTCCCGGCACAGATAAGCAACCCAGTACAACTACCAGACTCCACTCTGCTCCCAGGCAAGAGTGTAAAAGCATCCCACACTAAAAGCAAGTCCCGACCTCTCGGCCCACTACCCGGGCGAGAAAACACTATGTCCAGGGATGAAGGTACAGTGTGGATGTCTAAGCATAAATAACCCTAGCCCAAGTGGAGGGTTTTCTACTAGTCTGGTTGCACATACAACATATGACGGGGGTGCTAGGTCAAGTTTCAAGATAACTATAATAACAGATAATAAAAGGAATAAACAATTCCTACAATCTAGCATACTACACAATGAAATAACTATCATGCATAGTCCCTACATCAGTAGAAATACTGTACAGTCCATAAACTTGGAGATAAGGCCACCCACCTCGATTTGCCACCAATTGCTCGTAGACACTTGCAATTGGCCTCCACGCGATCCGCACGCAAACGATGACCGCTGCCGGAGTCCGCAGCAAAACGGAGCACGGTGCCGGAATCCGCACGCCAAACGGAGTCCGCACGCAAAACAATGGTCCGCTGCCGGAGTCCGCACGCAAAACGGTGCACGGTGCCAGGATCCGCACGCAAAACGGAACAGTCGCACGCAAAACAGGTGCACGGTGTTTTTTTAGGAGCCACACGCAAAAACGGTTTTGCACTGTTGGGGTGAAAGGATCAGCACGCAAAAACGGGTCCGCACGCAAAAACAGTGCACGGTGACGGAGTTCGCAGCAAACGATGCACGGTGACATGAAGCCGCACGCAAAAACGGAGTCGCACGCAAAAGGGTGCACGCGGTGCGGAGTCCGACACGCAAAACGGTGCACGGGACCAAAACATAAAGGAGCAAGAGGGTCAGTTACAGTCTAAAAGATGCCCCAAAAACGTACACAAAATACAGTAAAACCAACACACGGGACCTACCCGGTTTGCGTCGCCGTCGCCGAAACGCTCCGCCGGGCGACCTCGCACGCAAAACGAGGGTTCCACGACGCACCGCCGCACCTCACGCAACCCCCCTCCCTCACTCCCTCTCGCTCTCGGTGCGAAGAAAGAAAGAAAGAAAGGGCGAAAAATCGCAGTGCGGGGAGGAAGAAGAAGAAGAAAAAGGACGAGGAGGGAGAAGGGTGGTCTACAGCCCTTCGGTGCATGGTGGACCGCCCAATTGGGGCCCTCCAACGGCCGGTCCCACACGCAGGGGCGCGCGCACCAGGCGCAGC